>SNQJ01S0018677.1:127506-145876 GCA_010110895.2 Picea sitchensis
TTCTTAGCTTGCTTGAGGGACATCTGTTTGTATGGTTGGAGTCTTAAAAATACCAATTCCCCTAATTCAAAACTTATTTCACTACGATGTTGATATGCTTGTTGTTTCATGCGATTTTACGCCATGATCAGGTTGTCCTTTAAGACTTGGAGAACTTGTTGTTGATGCTCAATGTGATATTCCACTGCTTGAACCTTAGATTTTTCTTTTATAGAAGAAGTGATGGAAGGTGGGTGATATCCATAGAGTGCCATAAATGGTCTCATTTTTGTTGTAGTATGAAAGGAAGTGTTATACCACCATTCTGCCAAGGGTAACCACTTTAACCATTGTGTTTGTTTATCATAGATAAAGCAAGGAAGGTATCCTTCCAGACATTTGTTCATTATCGTGCTTTGTCCATCAGATTGAGGATGATAAGATGAGCTATGAGCAAATTGAGTACCCAAACAAGAAAATAATTATGTCCAAAAAATGTCCAGTGAAGATGGGATCCATGTCACTTATAATAATCTTTGGGCTTCCATGTAGCTTTTGAATTGTCTCCATGAATGCGATGCCAACTGTCCTGGATTTGAAAGGATGAGAAAGTGCAAAAAAGTGTGAATACTTGGTCAGTCTATCAACAATCACCATGATGAAACTCTTTCCTTCATAATTTGGTAACTCTGTGATGAAATCCATGGAAACCTCTTCCCAGCATTGAATTGGGATGGTTAATGGTTCTAAAAGACCTGGGGTCTTAATTATTTCCACCTTATTTTGTTGGAAAACCAAACATTCTGCCACAAACCTTTGAACATCAATTTTAAATCCATCCCAAAAAAATTCCCTCTTGACCCTATGGTAGGTTTTCAAAAATATTGAATTCCCTCCTACTGGAAAGGTGTGCAATCCAAGAGTACATTTTGTTTGATTTATGAGTTCTTACATAAATATAAGAGATATTTGTACCATAGTGAATCATGTTTCCATGTAAATGTATCTAGTGCATTGAAATCCTGTTGCAACCTTTGAATGAGAGTCCACACATTTCTGTCATTCTTCCATTCATCCCCTGCTTCTATTATCCAATTGGGTTGGATGATCAAGATAGCACAGAGAAAGGCCTCAACATCTTCATCCTTCCTTGAGAGTGCATCTGCCACAACATTTTGCTTCCCTTTTTTGTAAATGATTTCAAAATCATAACCCAATATCTTGGTCACCCATTTTTTTTGTTCTTCTGAAGATATTCTTTGTTCCAAGAAGTATTTAAGACTATCACGATATGTTTTGACCTTGAAGTGCCTACCTATTAGGTAAGGGCACCATTTATTTCAAGCATGTAGTGTTTTCATCATTTCCTTCTAATAAATGGGTTTGTGTAAGTCCTTTCCCTTAAATGGATGGTTTTCAAAGCAAGGGGTCTTCCTTCTTGCATTAGAACAGCCCCAATGCCATTTCCTAAGGCATCGCATTCCACAATAAATGTTTTTGTGAAGTCTGGTGTGGTCAAGACAGGAGATTTTCACATCACCTATTTAAGGTGTTTAAAATCTTGATTTGCCTCTGGAGTCCATGAAAATGCATCCTTCTTAGTTAATGTCGTTAAAGGTGCTATTATTCTTCCATAGTTCTAAACAAACTTGCAGTTTTAACCTGTCAAACCCATAAATCCTCTAAGATTCTTCAATGTTTTGGGAATCGTCCAGTCCATCATGGCTTTAATCTTGTTAGGATCTACCTTGACACCTTCATGAGATACAATATGACCCAAATAATCTACCTCCTTCACCCCAAACAAACATTTGAATGGTTTGGCATACAGTTGTTGCTCCTTTAGTAGTTGTAGCACCTTGTCAACATGTCAAACATGATCCTCCCAAGACTTGTTATAGATTAGTATATCATCAAAAAGAACTAACACAAATTTTTGAAGGAAGGGATTGAAAATGGAATTCGTCAACCCTTGGAATGTGGATGGTGTATTCGTAAGGCCAAAAGGCATGACTAAACATTCATAATGGACCAATGTTAGGAGGAACACTCCCATGAATTAGGTGAATAGCATGATCATAATTTCGAGTGGGTCGAAGACCTCTGGGAATATCTTCAAATAATTTGGAATGCTTATCAAATATCCCTTGGAGATCTAGGGGAATAGATGGTTTAGATGTTTGAACATCTAGTGAGCCTATTTGTACAATTACACCTCGATGCCCCTTTTTCAATAATTTTGTCATGCCATTAGAGGTTATCACCTTACTGGGTTTCCTTGTGATACCCCTTAACTCAATTTCCTTTCCTTCCAATGAAAATTTCATGAAAAGTTCTTGAAAATTAAAATCCATTGTTTCTAATGATTGTAACAATTGGACTCCTAGTACGACATCAACACCACCCATGGGTATAGAAATCATTGGACTATTCATTACATATTCCCCATAGTAAGATTGATCTAATGGAATTTTCCTGAGAAATTTATAGTTCCTCCATTTGCAACCATTACTTGAAACTCTGGCGTTGGATATATAAAGCAATTGAGAGATTTGGCTAATCTATAGTGAATAAAATTATGAGTACTACCATAATCAATTAGGACTATCACCTTTTTCTTTTTGATATATCCTTCGATCTTGAGGGTTTGAGGAGTGCTAATTTCATCTAATGCATTACATGATATCGTGGGAGTCAACTCTTCGGAAGAAATATCTTCTATGTTTTCATCTTGAGACGGTTCTTGTTCTTGTTCTTGTTCTTGTTCTTGTTCTTCTTCCTCTTCACAATCTATGTAGAATAATTTCTTCTCACCACACTTATGTCTCTTTTGATCTGGATCTTGAGGGATGAGATCTGGATGGATTGAATGTCGAGAGAGGAGGAGCTTAGAAATGTCAATATTGCATAAAAATAAGCATGGACAAAAACAACATGTAAATGAAGTACTTGGGAGGTGAGGCTCAAAGAAGAGCCTCACCTCTAAAACTAACTACTAGTAAATCACTCAGAGCTAATGAATCTCACAAAATAGAAAATATGAGAGAAACCAAAATGAGTAACTTGATATTATGAGAAGGCTTGCTAGGCCTTTATATAGCATTACAAAATGGTCCATTGGACAAAGTAAAAAAGAGCTCATTAAATGAGTCTCTATTATTAGTATAATAGATATAACTACCCAACTAACTAAGTAGTGGAAAATAAAACCCAATCCAATAATGGAAAGAGCTCATTAAATGCGCCTCTATTATTATAATAATAGTTCTAACTACCCAACTAACTAAGTAGTGGAAAATAAAACCCAATACAATTATGGAGAGGTGAGACTCTCTTTGACCCTTATGGGCAACATGTTAGCCCAATTAATTAATGAGGAGGTAGGCATCTCCTTGATTCACATTGAAAATATATTAGCTTTATAACTTTATAACTTGTGTATCTAAATTTAGACCATATACCCCCTTAAAATTTGGATCATTCCTCCCCCCTTAGAAAATGATGGTCCCCATCATTTCACCCATGCTAAAAAAAGAAACCTCATTATCACACCATTATGATTACAATGTGAAAATACCCAATGAAGAGAATGGTTTTGTGTGGTTGACCCATAACCATGGGTTTATGTTTGACCCATAACCTAGTTGACAATAGCATTGTACATGGGTAGAAAAAAAAAACCCAAAATTTAAAAAAATAATATGGGAAAAGCATTACTTTGGGGGTTGTGAACATCCTTTTGCAAACCTATTCATAAATTACGCTACAGATGATGAAATCAAATTCCGTTGAAGACCCATTTGATCTACTGAAGATTTATTTCCATCCATATGTGGAACTTCTTCTGTAGTTTCCTGAGCAAGGAGAAAATTTCCTTTGAAGATGGTGGTATGCGCAACCACCTTGGGTCAAATACATTATGAGATTAAATCAATGATATATCTCAAACCAGGAAGCCAAATGTGATTCTGTGAAATACCCATTTGAGATATTGAAGAGATATTTCCATAAATATGTGGAACTCCTTCTATAGTTTCCTGTGTAGGGACAAAAATACCTTTTGAATATGGAGGTACGTGCAACCTCCTTGGGTCAAATACATGATGAAATTCAATCTATGATATCTCTCAAACCCCAAAAAGCCAAATGAGATTCTGTGAAATACCCATTTGAGATATTGAAGATATTTTTCCAATGATATATGGAAGATCCTCTGAAATGTTGTGTAGAGGTTGCATCACCTCTTTGAAGTTGTCTTAGTGTAGAGGGCCACAAAGGGTGTCAAGGGTTTGTAGAGCAGCATGGGTTGTTGTAGAGGTTGTGGAACCTCCATGGGAAGCATGGACACCCTGCAAATTTGTTGAAAATGTTGCAGACCAATGGATGTAGTGGATCCATGTATAGATGTAGTGAATCCATGTATGGATGTAGTGAATCCATGTATGGTTCTCCTTGTAATGGTGAATGAAGATCCGAGGGTAAAAAAAAATCCTTGTAGTGCTTGTGGACCAACTATGATGCTTACAGTGTATGGACCAAAAAATGGATTCTGATAGTACCAAAAGGAGGTTGGTGATTGCTGCAAATGTTTGAACCTGCAACATGCTTCAAACCCTTGTCCCGATGGAGAGCGAACCTGCTCTGATACCACTAATCTGGATCTCGGGGGTTGAGATCTGGATGGATTGAATGTTGAGAGAAGAGGAGCTTAGAAATGTCAATCTTGCATAAAAAGAAGCATGCATAAAAAAAACATGTAAATTAAGTACTTGGGAGGTGAGGCTCAAAGAAGAGTCTCACCTCTAAAACTAACTACTAGTAAATCACTCAGAGCTAATGAATCTCACAAAATAGAAAATATGAGAGAAACCAAAATGAGTAACTTGATATTATGAGAAGGCTTGTTAGGCCTTTATATAGCATTACAAAATGGTCCATTGGACAAAGTCAAAAAGATCTCATTAAATGAGTCTCTATTCTTAGTATAATAGATCTAACTACCCAACTAACTAAGTAGTGGAAAATAAAACCCAATACAATAATGGAAAGAGTTCATTAAATGTGTCTCTATTATTGTAATAATAGCTCCAACTACCCAACTAACTAAGTAGTGGAAAATAAAACCCGATACAATAATGGAGAGGTGAGACTCCCTTTGACCCTTATGGGCAACATGTTAGCCCAATTGTTGTCCCTTGACCAAGTTTTGAGTAAATCTTGGTCAGGTTTAACCATGTTTTGGACTTCGACGCAGTGATCAAGGAAGGAACGCCCAGGCGGAGCTGAGATCGCGGATCTCACTTGTTTTGTGGGCTATGTGGACCCAACAAGGGGTTCATTAGGGTTTTTGTAATGGGTTATGGGATGTCAACCCATGGGTTCTCCCATGTTAGACCTAATATTAAAAGTATAAATAAGTGTAAGAATGTATTGTAGAAAAGGAGAAGTGATATAAGGGTGTATAGTTGCGACGCTAAGTGCAAGGAGTTCTAAGTTGCTTCATGCAACAGAACATGTATGTAAGGCTTTTTGCTCGATAGAGGAGTTGGCTCTGTGCCTTGACCTAGTTTTGAGAAGGAGGATCTGGTGCACAGATCTCATGTCTTGTGCGAGGTTGGATCTGTGGCTTAGTGCACAGGAGTGAATGAATGTAAGATATTGAAGAATAATAAAGAAGATGAAGCAGTTGGTGGACGTAGCACTACACTGGGGTGAACCACGTACATATTGTGTCTTTGGCGTGCTTTGTGTTGTGTTATTCATGTTATTTATCTTCTTATTGCCTTATTGTTATATATGATAGATAGATATGATGATGCTTAGTGCTTTACTTAAGAATGAATGTTAGATATAACTCTGCGTTGTGTGCTAAGTGGTTGAATTATTTACTCTTTGTTGTTTTTGCATTGTACCATATTAGGGTTTATTATGTGATGTTAATAAAAGCCAATTAATTAATTCATATCATCGTCTAAGTGTTATTAAAGTACTTTGTGAATTGTTATAATCACATCTCTGTGTCCCAGCTTGGTTACTGACACCCGAGTCTTGTAACCCCCCATGCCTCTACCTTGGGTGAGACTTTGCCTACTTCGCAGGTGTTGCCGAAAGGGTCGGTAGTTAGGGTTTTGTTGGTGCATTGTTGAAGCATTGAACCATGGGTATGCCCCTGTGCCAACAAATGGTTCCATTGTCGAGACCTAAAACTGTGATTGTTGGGAACTGGAGTAAAGAAAAGAGAATTTATGTGCATAGATCTGTTGCTGAAGTGCGTAGTACTCTACTTAGCTTGTGAAGTTATGTGCTAAGAAATAAATCTGATCTAAAGAAAAGAGGTAAGATCTTAAAAGAGGTAAAGCTTTGTGCTTTGACAAGAGTAAGATAAGTGAAAAATTTTGTTTCAAAAAGCATGAATTTAAGTATGTTTAGTAGATTATTTCCTAGTCTGAAAGCTAGGGCACGGTTGGAAGAAAGAGTTGATCTAAGTAAAGCTAATAGAAATGAAGAAAGATATGTTATTCCTATGCATAGAAATAATTTTTGGACTAATAAGTGGATGCAGGAAGCTAGAAAGAATTTTTGCAGCTTGCAGATCCAACACTGTGATCCTAGTGCGTAGTATTGAAGAGGTTGGGGAACGCTTAAGAGAAAAAGAGGATTAACCTTGTGTTATAACTGCAGAAGACCAGGACATCTTGTTAAGGAATACCCTGGTACAGGTCCTATTTGTCTTTGTTGTAAAATTGTTGTTCATGAAGTTGAGGATTGTCCAAGAATGATTGCTAAAGTTGAAAGGATGAACATGAGACAAGAAAACTATCAAGACACTAAGAGAATGTTAGAGAATCAAAAAGAGAAAGAATCAAAGAAAGCTCAGACATGTTATTACAATTGAAAAAAATGATGAATGATCACAAAGATGTCAGTTTACCAGAGATCATGAAAGAAAAACAATGCATAAGTACAAGAATAGGAGACTTCGACATAGACTGTGTCTTGGATGAAGAAACACAAGTAAATACTATGACAAAAGAAACTTGGGAAATTTTGGGAAATCCTGTTGTGGTACCTTCATTGGGAAGGATAGGCTTTTTTAAAAGAAATATGATAACCCTATGTGGAAGATTTACTAATATACCTATTATTGTTCATGGAACATCGACTGAAGAGGAATTTGAAGTCATTAAGTTTGTTGACAACAGCGCCCCTTTCCCACTTTTGTTAGGAAATACTTGGATTGAAAAAGATCATATCAGAAGGAAAGCAGCGGAAGACGCTATAGAAAATAAAAAGTAAGAAATAAGGGATTTCATAGCTAGAAAAATAGATCGACTGATAGAAGAACGAGAAGATAAGTCGAAGCAATAGAGGGAAAGAGAATTAGTTTTCGAAGTTGAAATAATGCAAGAAGGTTTGAAGGACCTATCCATGCAAGAAAGAAAAATATCCACCCAGGAATTAATAAGAGAAGGGATATTAACTTTGAACCCTTTGAGAGCACATCAGCAGTGCAAAGTCACTACACTAAGACAAGATAAGAATAAGAATGGAAAGAGGATTCTAGAAACAGTTAGAGGAACTCAAATCACAAGAAAGAAGGCAAGGAAGCTCAGTAAAAATAAATTCAAGTTAGAAAAGTTACAGGAAGTTACAGAGAACAAATGGAAGACTTCACGGGACGCAGGTTTGCAGGATTTGAACCTCATTGGAACAGCAGGATCGGGCAGAATGGGACTTCACTCTGGGGAAGCTATATGACCATTGGAGGCACCTCGACCATTAGAACGACGCTCTGGAATAGCTAGGAAACACATTTATGGGTGGATAGACATTCGTTGGACATTGAGACCACACCATAACGGACAGATTTTCATTGATGGAAGCATTCTTTCCCGTTGGAGGAATTTGTTACGATGCTCCCTTATTTAACCCATCAGACACTGTGTCAAGACCACTTTTTGCCACTCGTGATTATCTGAGACAAGAATAGAAGTGATTGTGTGTCAAGTTGTGTTATCGAACCTCTCCATCCGTTGTTTACCCCACATGTACGTTTTCCTACCCGACCTGTCTAGTTAAAATTGAGAACGTCAGGCGAACCCACATAGTTAGAGAAGTTCAACGAAGAGGTTCTTAAGAAGTTCATTGCTGATAGATAAATGTTTGAAGGTGTACCAGTGTCATCGACTAGGGAACTGCAGGCTTCCCCTTCAACTGGATGTCATTATGGTCGTGTCAACCCCGCGACTGAGCAGCGAAGTAAGCATTGTGGCGATCTGGCTAAGGCGAAGTAGATCCCATCGATCTTACCAAAGTATATCATGCCTTTGGCTGGAGTAGTTAACTGCGACAGCGTTCCACAAGACTATGAATACATTTTGATCACTGCGTACTTTATGAAAGAATTATGCGTAGTGGGGAGTTAGTTGGGACAGATCCCGCTACTAAAGAAAGAAAAAATCAATCTCGACGACAAAAAGAACTATGTGATGCTCACACACCATAGATACTTGACGAAGACCACTGGGAAGAAGCCTCGCCTGGTCTCCCATCCATGGATTAAGGAGTTGGCGTAGTCCACAATACTTAATGTGATGAAGATTCCCCATTTTGGTTGTCACCAGGAGGTTAATGCTTGAGTTAAACTCCTCTTGTCGTGCTACCATGGTGGATACTTGTGGCTCGACCGATGTATTACTATGGATCTGGTGCTGATCCACTTGATTACATGATTAAGCATGAAGGGACCTGACCCTCATAAATTTTACCCAAGGAAGGCTTCAGACCGCTCCCTGGCACAGCACCTAGAAGGGCCTATTACAGAACAGATGATCCAAGAGCTCACTGAGTAGGAGGCTCAAGAAAAGCAGCAAGTCGAGGCAACTTGATTGAAGCTTGAGGCCTTTGAAGAAGCATTGCCTAGACCTGAGTGACTCGGGACAAGTCACAGGTAAGTGTTGGGGGCATGTTGGCCCTCGACCAAGTTTTGAGGAAATCTTGGTTGGGTTTGACCATGTTTTGGACTTTAAGGCAGTGATCAAGGAAGGAGAACCTAGATGGAGCTGAGATCATGGATCTCACTTGTTTTGCAGGGTATGTGGACCCAGCAAAGGATTCATTAGGGTTTTTGTAATGGGTTATGGGATGTCGGCCCATGGGTTCTCCCATGGGTTCTCCCATGTTAGACCTAATTATAAAAGTATAAATAAGTGTAAGAATGTATTGTAGAAAGGAGAAGTGATATAAGGGTCTATAGCTACGAGTCTAAGTGAAAGTAGTTTTGAGTTGCTTCGTGCAACAAAAATGTGCATGTAAGACTTTTTTCTCGATAGAGGAGTTAGCTTTGTGCCTTGACCTAGTTTTGAGAAGGAGGATCTAGTGCGCAGTGCAAGTGCGAGGTTGGCTCTATGGCTTAGTGCACAAGAGCGGATGAATGTAAGAGATTGAAGAATAATAAAGAAGATGAAGTAGTTGGTGGACGTATCCCCACACTGGGGTGAACCACGTACATCTTGTGTCTTTGGCATGCTTTGTGTTGTGTTATTCATGTTATTTATCTACTTATTTCCTTACTGTTATATATGATAGATAGATCTAATTATGCTTAGTGATTTTCTTAAGAATGAATGTTAGATCTAACTCTGTGTTGTGTGCTAAGTGGTTGAAGTATTTACTCTTTGTTTTTTCTACGTTGTACCATATTAGGGTTTATTCTGTGATGTTAATAAAAGCCAATGAAATAATGTATATAATCGTCTAAGTGTTATTAAAGTACTTTGTGAAGTGTTATAATCACATATCTGTGTCCCAGCTTGGTTACAGACACCTGAGTCATGTAACCCCCCTGCCTCTACCTCAAGTGAGACTTCGTCTGCTTCGTAGGTGTTGCTAAAAGGGCAGGTAGTTAGGGTTTTGTTGGTGCATTGTTGAAGAGTTGAACCCTGGGTCTGCCTCTATGCCAACACTAATCAATTAATGAGGAGGTGGGAATATCCTTGATCCACATTGACAATCTATTATCTTTATAAATTTATGAATTTTGTATTTGAATTTAAACCATATACCCCCTTAAAATTCGGATCACCCTTACTGTACTTGTTGTTACAATTAAAGCATAAATTTTTTTCTTTTCTTTCCCCCAATTGTTGAGGTGTCAACCTTGTAGGTTGAGGTGTTTTAGAAGAACATTATTCTCTCGATAGATGTTAGGAGTGGTCCTTCTAGTAGCCATAGCCATATTTTTACTTTCAACATTTCTCCCCACCCTTAATGCATTCTCTAATGATTTGGGTTTCCAAAGGTGAACCTCATGTTGAATGTTATCCTTTAAAGTTCCTATGAATACATCAATCAGGTGCTCATCTAGAATATTCATTACCTTTATATTCAGTCTTTGGAAGTTCTCAATGTGCTACGCAATTGAACCTTTTACTTGAGATTTATCAACTGAATAAAGAAGGTATTGCTCCTTGTATCCTCATAGTGTGCCATCATTTCTTCTATGAAAATTGTCCAAGTGACAAGTGATCTGCAAGAAAAAAACTGTCAATACCACACAAATTCATTGGGTTCTAAATATAAAGAAGAAATTCGTAACTTTTGTGTGTATGTGTCACACCATGTATATCAAATAACTGCTCCATCTGAAGTATCCATGTGATTGTATCCTTTCCATCAAACTTCCTCATATCGATCTTAAGAAAGTGGTTGATCTTGAACCCAAAGTTGGAGTTTCTCCAATCTTGATTCATCTTCCTTGTGTCCTCATCATGAATTTCATGGGATACATTTTCACTTTCAGGCGGCCTCTATATTAGGAAATTTTTCAATCCTTCCATGATCTCCCTTTTTAAACCATACATCTTAGTATCCATTATTGCCTCCAACTTAGCTTCAGTTAAATCCATCATCCCTTGTAGTTCATATTTTGTTATTGTCTTCTTTTGTAAATCATTTATGTCCCTGTGCATTTATTTACCTTCATCAAGAGTCCAAGTAGGATTGTCTAAAGGCTTATTTGGTGTATAAGTTCCCTTTTTTGGTGGAATTTTGGCCAACTATCACTTTTAAGCCTTGATTTCAAGGTGGTTCTGCTAGACGAGCTTTCTTCTGTTGTATCTCCAAAATTTCGATCCTTCTAGGTCTGAAAATTTTGTTTTGGAGTTCTCTAATACATCTTCTCTGCAATGCCATAGGTCTGATAAAATTGGATGTGTCAATTGGAAGTTATGGTAACTTCCCCACACCTTGCTGATTTTTGTCCCTTCTAGGAGAGCATACTTGTAAAGCGTTCCAAGAGCACAATATATGATATTTTATTCTGAAACTTGCACCAGAAATAATAAAGATTATCCAATATACAATGCAACTAGTCTCACTTAATTTGGATACTCATTGAAGAAGATATCATTGTTTTACCTGGAACACATGTTTGAGACTAGTTAATATGATCATCCAGATACCCTATCTTACAAAGGGCATATTTACAAAAGTATGATGACCCAGAAGATAAAATTATTATCACATCTATATTTAAAATTTCTTTGAGTATCCTTTGAGTTTCAGGGTCTGAAACATCACAGAAAAAATTGGATGGAAAAAATTCCACTATGACTAAATTCAGGATGATTCTAGAACCCTATCTTACATAGGATATGTCTCTGAAAGTATAATATCTCGAGAGCTTAAAGTTTAACCCCAAGCACCTTGATCTGTCTGATAAATATACTCCAAGGAGATCCTTCAGAAACATCATAGAAAAAAAAATATTACAAAAATTCCAAGGTCTCTCAGATGCAGCAGCGAAACCCCAAGACCTTGAGATCTGATACCAAATGTTAAGAACCAAATATCAAAATAGCATTAAAAAAACCTTAGAATAAGTACTCAACGCCTTGACAAAGAGATAATTTCAGATAATAAGCCTCTTCGAGGGGGAAACCTCCTTATACACCACATAAATTTACAAATACAAGATGATTCCAAATGAAAAGGCCTCCTTGGTAGATATAGGAGACTAGGAGGTACAATTACAACTAATGGACCCAAGAAAACATAAAAAAAAATAACAATACTAATGTAATATACCACAATTAAGGGGTAATGTGCCACTATTTAGGGATTAACAATAGGTTACTAGACTTTGACATATTATCGATCGATTATATCCAAGAGGAGACCCAGTTAGCATCTAGCGATGATATGTATGGTGTGGTGAGGAGTAGCGGTGATGAGAACCAGGCCCTTGCATCCCACACTAGAAAGGGAAGAATAGGTTTTCCAGATAGAAGGCATCCATCAGAGAGAAGGGATTCTCTTGAGAGAGAAGCATCTCCAAAGCCGAGACAGAAGAAGGATATTAGTAAGATCATATGTTATGAGTGCCATGAATTTGGTCATTATTCTTCATATTTTCCACACCAAAAGGGAAGAGGAAGAAGGTAGCAGGCATCAGCAGTAGAGGTTGATGAGGTTGCAGACAGGTTTGAGAGGGAGATCTTGTTGGTCTCTGGGATTTCAAGTACTATCTCTAGCAAAGAGAGATGGTTGGTGGATAGCGAAGCATATTTCCATATGACAGGTTGTAGAGATTTATTTGACACTCTCATTGAGCTAGCTCAGACTTATGTGTGGAGCTTAGTACAGGATCCAATCATTCATTATGAGGATCTAGTACTGTATCGTTTCAATTGGAGTTAGCAGAGATACTAAGGGTGTTGAATGTGTTGTGGGTTCCAAAACTTAGGATAAGTGTCCTCTCAGTATCGGATATTGAGAGTAAGGGATATCATGTATTGTTTCGATATGGATGGGTACTTCTTATGCCTAAACGGTCTAGCTTCATAATAGCAGTGGTTCTTGGAGTTAGGGAGGGAAACCTATATAGGATGAGTGGTCATTCTATGAGTTTTGTGACTAGGAGGAGCAGAGATACAAATGAGGAGTAGCAAGTGGTTCCATTAGTGGTGAGACAGGTGACCCCACTAGTGGTACAGGATTAAAGGGAGACAAAGTTCACAGGGATTCAACCCTCGGGATCCATTGATGATTGCTTAGATGCCCATAACTTTGGAGGAATTTCACTACAGTTGGATTATTTTGCTCCTCGTCGTGGTTCTCTAGAGTCCCCCTCCGGGATTTGAATGAACTACTGGGAGTGACCCTATATTTGTATCTCCCCAATTCCTTCCATTGCACATAAGCAGGGACCCATTCATTCAAGAATACAACAACAAAGTCTTTCAAAACTAGTACTAGTAACTTATCTAGGAAACTGCTTCGCAAATGCGTGTCACGCGTAGTATTACCGACATGTGTGCTAGATACCTTATGTTTAAATGTAATTTTCATAACATTTATATCTATCCCAGCAATGACCACGGGGATACAATGGCATTGCTTCCTTTCTGCATCACAGAAGAGGACATTCAAAAAGGGGTATCTGAGTAACCGACATGTTTACAACCAGTCTCGGACAAAGATATTGACATTCTAGAAACATGCACTAAGTGCAACCAAGATCGAAATCAGGTCAAGGATACGCAGATAAAGGAACAATGTATAATCCTCACTAGAGGGGATCCAAGGACAACACATTGTCCAAACAACCTCAAGACCCAAGTTCTACTTCTAAAAATCATCTTAACCTCGGATCTAGCCCTGAACAAGGGAATGTTGATCCATGGAAAACAAAACCCTCAGCTAATCTCATGCAACATTCAACACGGTCCACCCTAGCCAATACGAAAAGACAACAGACCAGTCCAACTATTCACATTGCCACTCCCCCTATATAGTCAGGTCTAGGAAAGATGGCACTTGGAGTCACGAATTTGATCGTTGCTCTCAAAAGACAGTTGTAACATGCCCATTATAATTCCCAATTTAATTAATACATAATGTATATATGAATGTGGTTATGGCCAAGCAATGTAATATGTGAATTTATTTTCTATTTTTAAATAAATAACATGTGATACCAGCTCCTCGGGGATATGGACAAAGTTGGGGGTTGATTTTTCCACAAGAGAAGAGAGAGTCTACGACGGGTTCAAGGCAGAGATTAATTATGGTTATCAATTCAACCCATTTTCCTAAATTGTATTATCATTGGGGATAACTTCTATTTTTTTGTTTGAGTGTATTAGAGCCCAATCACTAAAAGCATGTAAGAGGGTGGGTGTGAGAGTCACATCCCTTAGTTATTGGAAAGCATGGGTTGGGGGATGAGTACAATTAGTTTGGGAAAGAGTGTAAGTCAAGCAAGTAAGCCAAAATAGAAGAAATTTGTATGGGAAGTTACAGACAATTTTTACACATTGAGATTTACATGAGAAGCAAGCAGGGAGCAGGGACAGAGAGAATTAGTGTAATACCCCATGCCAATCCCTAGTTGTAGATGTAAATAAATTTTATAGGTTGGTAAGCCAAGTTCTTATAGGCTCGAAGGATTATGTGATTATTAGGCCGAAGAGCCTAGATACTAATGGCCAATGAGCCTATTATTGTAATATGTAAACACTTAGATTGTTAATAAAGTACATCACTATTGCATATTGACTCACAAATGAGTATGGGATGCTAAACTCTAGTAGCAAGGGAAAGGGGGATAAGAGTCTATGAAATGGGATAATCTAAGGGGGCTTAATCCCAATGGAATATTATATTATTAGTCCTTAAAGATAAAGTTATGGATATGAATATATCCTAATTTTCTAAAGTAGGGACAGGGGAGTTCCTTGCGTTCCATGTGTCATAAAGGGCACACGCATATATATATTTGGGAATATATTGTAATTCCCCATATTTTGGGCTGTTAGTCATTCATCATTGTTACCATGCACGGGGATATAGTACCATGGGCATAGGTACATGGTATTATTGCAAATTGAATAGGCGAGTTATCAAGCATGTATGTCGAAGAGGCGAGTTGTGAGGCCCGTGTGTTGAAGAGGTGGGTTTTCATGCCCGTATGTCGAAGAGGTGGGTTGTCAAGCCCATGAGTAGTTTTATCTGGGTGAGAAAATACTCAGAATTGTTCCCTCATGCATTGGGAAATAGCTACAGGTCTCTGAGACTTCTTATCCATCCTATTATTGAAGCCCCGAAAGGGAAGTGGGGAAACTGAGGGACTGTTGAGCAAAGAAGGGGTACACTTCCTGAGGTGGAACATGCATGTGGGTAATGGGAGATTGTAGGCTAGTTGCAATAGTTGGGCACCTCTACAAATTATGAGACCTTAAACTGGCTTAGAACTCCCTTTGTCCTAGTAGAGTTTAGCCCTAGCTTAGGGGTGACTCACTATAGATATTATGAGCAGTTTGGTCTATGGATGGGAGGAATGTGGAAGGTATGCACGCAGTTGGTGTTTATTTCATGAGATAAGTGTCTTTCATGAGATTATTTTATTTATTTTATGTATAATTATGGGTTTTATGTTATGGAATCTCTGTTATAATTGTGTTTATAAATTATTATTGTTATTTTGCTTAAATTTGTTCATATATAGAACATAACAGTAAAATTGTTGGTATCAAAATTCAGAATTTGTATGTGGAATTTCCCAGCATGGAGATGGGGATGTTACAATTGTAGATAGAGAAAGAATATTGGGTAAAATCGGGAGCATACTAGAGAATATTGGAGAACTTTGGAGCTGAAGATTGAAGAGCTAGGTTTTCAAGCCTAAAGAGTGAACTCTTGTGTGAGTTGCACTGTAGCAACAAGTGTTTGTTGTTGTTGTTGGTATTTTTCCTGGCAGTGAGTTACCTTGAGTTCCCAATAGAGAGATTCCTAGTTACATGTTCCAAAGAGACCCTGAAAAATGAATGGGATGCCTGATGGATTGAGATTAGTGAAAGGGTACATTCCTTGGGTTGGGAAGGTCAAGAAGAAGAGAGATGGAGGAAATTTGGGATAGTTGTAGGAGAATAGCAATGGGTTGTGGGATATTAAGTTGTGAGTAGATAGTGAGAGACACCCTTTTCTTGTGGATTCCTAGCCCCAGCACAAGGTTGACTTGTTGTTGATATTTGGAACAACAAGTCTACGTTTGGGTGGAATGTCCTTCCTAAGCAATTGGTTGCACAACCATTTAAAAAAGATAAGTGTTTATTTGTTTTCCTGTGTTAATTTATGAGTTTAATTATTGTGCGTTACGATGTGCATGAGAATGAATTATATGCTATTGTGGTGAAATTTATTAGCTGCATTTATGTTTTAACTAGTATGGATAATTGCTTGATCTTGATTTTCATGTTGTTTATAATTCGAAGTTTATATGTATTTGTTCATCGATTTTAGTAGTAATGGTAATAGATTATGGCACAGTGCTCAGATCATCGTGTGCGCTGGGAATAGTTTCCGCACATAGTACAAAGGTTGTTGCGCGCGTTGTGAACGATTTTGGCATGCAGTACAAAGGTTGTTGCATGCGTTGTGAACAATTTTAGTGTGCAGTACAAAGGTTGTTGCACGCGTTGTGAACAATTTTAGCATGCAGTACAAAGGTTGTTGCATGTGTAGTTTGTCTCATTGACGATTCAACAATCATGTTCTTTTTTAATGGAATAGATGCATTTATTTATATGGTATCAGACAATAGTTAAATCTATGTATAATTCGTACCTAATAAGCTACATGAAATTTTATTAGCATAAATTTTTTGTATTTATGTGTATTTTCCACAAGTAATGTTCTTCAGTTAAGTTGAGTGACGCTACAACAGTTGTTGCTACAACAACAAATCCAATCGGAGGTTACCCGTAATGTCGACCATATATGTTTCCAACTTGGAGGTACACCACCATCACCTTATACTCTATCGCGACCACCGACTTCACTGACCAGTTCCAGTAATCCAGCACGAGTCCTTCAATTTGACCCATCAGTGCTCAATTTAGCGGACATGGCCAATACCATCATCTTGTTGCCACCAATTTTGACTCTAGTAATGCAAGAATGCATTACTACACTCCTCTATGATTTGGGAAATCAACACCAAATGCTTGGGCTCATGCACAGCTACAACTGTAAAACTAGGTGAAATTGTCGTGCACAATCAGACATGTGCATGCTACCAACAAGAGGTTAAGGCTCACTAGGCATTACATGAATGATATGATGTAGAGGTGTTGGCCCATGCAAACACAAAGGTTCAACGTATTGAGAGAAGTATCGCATTCAGTGGCCTCCTAGAGAAGGTGGATAGTTTATATGCGCATATACTAAACACCTTGGCAAAAGGTCGTGACACTCCTTCGTGTGTCAAAATATTGGCCATGAAGGCCCATCTAAAAAATTTGGAATCAAAAATCATGACCCTGCACCCACAAATCCATCAGACAACCTTGGAGGCAATTAAGATGAAAAACAAGATTGTTTTAGCGAAATAAACCATCCAAGACAACCAACACAAATTGAAGAAATTTTTTAGGGTGGTCGAATGTAGCTTTACGTTATGGAATCATCTACAAAACCCCCCAAGTTGAATACCATTCATAATAGAGTACGCACAGCAGAGACCGAGGTCGCACAAAAAAAGAGTATCTTGGCTTCTTTATCTCCTAGCGAGTGCCAAGATGCAATGGAAGCTTACAGACTAGCTCTTTCTTTCCCTTCACTACAAAGCCTTATGGCTGCTTCATGTAGATTCCTTCATCCAGATCCATGTTGGAGAATAACCCTAAATTACATTAGTTTATACCTACCTTAGACTCCTAGATCTTGGTTAATACATTCATTTACACTTTATTTCACCTAATTTGGCCACATAGAGAAGACGGGCGCCTCATCCCTAGATTTTAGGGAAAACTGTTAATTTTAGATCAAGACTCAACTCTTGGTTCTTGATTTTCTCGATTTATTCTTGATTTTCTTGATTTATTCATGATTTATTCCAAATCCCCCATGCAAAAACTCATCTATTATTGGGGAATGTGCACCTCCTCTTTGAGTGAGAGATTTATTCCTTAATTAATGATTTTTGTCGTTACTATTATTAGTAACTATTATTTCGGGTCAGTTAAGTGAGTTGGAACTGCTTCTCTTGTCAGTTAAGTGAGCTAATTTGCATCACTTAACTCTTGTGGACATTAATGAGTGAGTGACATGTATCTTTAGTGGTCTAGGTCGAACTATGTGGTCTCCCTTAGCTTATGACACCTATTTTAGCTATTTCTAGCTTTTTTTTACTAGAATTTCTATGTTGGAAATTCTATATATTCACCTTCTCTCTTATTTTTGAGGATGGTTGCTCATGTATATTCATTTTTTATTAATATAATTCTCTAATTTATGGAGCAAAAAATTTCTCTCATCTCTTGAATATCAGCAAATTGTTTGTGTTCAATTTAACTAGAATTCTAGATCTATCGGGGTTTCTGCAGGAATT
>SNQJ01S0018677.1:145886-156417 GCA_010110895.2 Picea sitchensis
TATTGAAAGGTCTTATTAATATTGACCTTTATTACATCCGAATACATTGATCTACCTATGTGCGGGTTAGGACCTTAACATTTTCTTTAGTCTCACATGACTAGTTTTGGATTAGTCAACAACCCTAACTTGAAATAATCATAACTATGTACCTATAATGAATAAAGATCTGAAACTAATATAGAATGTTCTTCAGTGTGTTTTATGCAATTCCTACATGTTTCACTACTTGGAACCTCTCAGAAAATGAGTTATAGCAAAAATGGCATACCTTGCTGAATTTTGGCTTATTCTAGAGAGTGACCTTGTAGAGCATGCCCCGCATGGAATATTTGTTGAATCAATCTAAAAATGTTACACAGCATACTCCAAAATGTACTCTAACCAACACATTTGGTCTTACTGAATTTGGATCTGTTATGAATAAGTTATGACATTTTTACCCGAAACGCCTATTTTAGACTAGTTTCAGGACTAGCCACAAACTCTATTTTCCACAGAGTGTAACTCCAAAAATACAATGACCCACAAGCTGAATTTTTTACCAAAGATACTTGGATATGTTTCCTCGATGGTCTATCAATTTCATGGTCTGAATCATTGTAGAAAAAAAATTATTACGAAAATGGTAAGATGACATGTAAATAACATACCTTAGAAAGCATCATCAAAAGAAGTTATCCTCCCTTGAATTTCGGCCTTATTATCTTCACCTTCCCTCTGAAATTTGGCTTAGATATCCATTGGTTACCTCGGTCACCTATAGATATTCAATATGCTCAAGTGTGATGTAAAATGAGAGAGTCTTGCCTCTTATTTATACTCTCCATTTCTAGGTCACTTAATCTATTTCTAGGTCACTTAACCCATTTATAGGTCACTTAACCTATTTTCCTCATTTTTAGGGTTAACCACTTTCCATAATTATAAAGTTCTCCAGTACTTTATCATTTAAATATTCTTTCTTGAGTTTGTCACCTCACTTTATCATTTAAATAATCTTCTTTGATTTTGTTACTTCACTTTATTATTTAAATAATCCTTCTTAACTTTGTCACTTTACTTTATCATTTAAATAATAATTTCTTCTTTGCAAGCTCTTTGACTTCTTTGACCTTTTGGGGCTTCAAGCCAACATATGAGGGTCCTCCAACTTCGTAAGGCCATAACTCTCAAACTATGAGGAGTTATGTGACGTTCCACATACCACCAGAAATGTCATGACATGTACTATCCATATAGAATAGTATCACCTTCAAATATATTAAAACTCATACCATTATACATGAAACAACCTTGGGTCCATTACCCAAACCTTTGTGCTACCAGAATTTGCTATCAGAGTTTCTTCAAGGGTTGACATCAATGAAAACCAACCTTAATCAACATGTGTTTGGTTGAATAGTATTTGTTGGTGTTTGTCATCCATGCTACCACTTTTCATGCATTATAAGCCCCTCGTCTCCCCAATATCCCTATCATTCCCTATTCAATAGAAATTAATTATTGATTTGATAAGTTGATGAATGGATGGATTGTGTATGCTTATGTTGTGAATGATAGAGCCAACCTTTGATTTTATTTTGGTAAGGTATTGATGCATGGATTGTTGAGAGTTTTCATAACTAATTGGAACATTGCTTCGGGATGAGCTTCTTCAATAGAGGCAGTAATGGCAGAGGAAATAGAGGTAGAGGAAATTGGAAGAGGGTTCATAGAAGACCTCAGTTTTCCATACATTTCGATGTTGATCCACAGGAATTAAACCATATTTTCCAAGTTGGGTTCTTCAACCTAGTTAGCCATGGAATCCTATAGCCTCGGCCCAAAATACCTCCCTTCCAAGCACATCAAAATTTCTTTGGTGTTTGAGTCCCTCCTCATGTGTTGATGTGACCAGAACCACGCGCCAATGATGGTTGGCAAGAGATTCTCCACTAGTCTTTTGTTCACCACCACGGTTGGCCCACTGCATCCTTGCAATTACCCCCTCCGCCACCGCCAAAAAAATCAAATTTCCCAAGATGATCATGTTGTCTCGCCAATGCAGTCATCTCATGCTAGTAACAAGTTCAAAGCCGATATTCTCGAGCCTATGCAAGATAAAGGAAAAGGAGTAGCCACTCCCTCCAAGTCATCCAATGAGTCTTCTAAATCTGTGTCCTCCCACCTTCATCTTAAGGATGATTGTTCTCATGTTATCAGTGTAGTTCAGCCTCAAGGTTCCAACCAGCCAAAGGATGGCATAGAAAAATCAAAAGGGGACAACAGTGAAAAGAGACCAAATGCCTCTCACAGTAAATATGGTTTTTGAAGATGATTAATGTTATTTTTTATGTTGAAGACAATACTTTTACTTTGACAAAAGTTTTGGAAAACAAGCATAAATTTGGACAGTTTTTTGGATAGCATGGATATCATACTTTTGGATATGGTCATATTACATTTTGCTGATATTTAAAATATTTGATCATAATTATGAGAATGGGAGTTACAAGGAGGATATTTGAAATCAAATGATTGAATTTTATGTTTTCTTGTTTGATGATTATTTAAAGAAATAATTGGGAGTCACAGGGGGTCCCACCTATTTAATTATTATTTAGTACCCTTATTTATATATTATTATTATTTATTTGTCTCAAACTAATTAGTTAAGCTAATTTGGATTAACCAAAGAGAGGTAGTTGAACTACCATAACTTATTGATAAGGAATAAAAGCTTAATGAAATGAAGAGACAAGAGGAGAGAATCGAAGGAGAACTACAGCCATAAGGTTTGCTCTATACTAGTGATATACTTTCAACTTTCATTCATTATGAGTTTACTAGAAGGCTTAACCCTCTTGATGACAGCAGGGTCTTATTGAAGGCAACAGGATTCAAAAAATTGAATCACATATTTTAACAACTTGTTTTAAAGGTGTATGATTTATCTTTGGCACTCTGTGTATTCTTGTTTGTTTATGAATTGAATTTTATGACTGATAAAGAATATCTTGTAGAGTCAAGTGACAACATTTTGTGGCAAGTTGATCCAGATCTTTTGCTTTAGTTTTCTTCCTATTGTTAGATTCTTTTTGTATGGTGCCCATCGAAGGCTTCTAGATATGACTTTGGTCCATACCCTCATAGGGGTTTGTAAATAGAACTCAGTTTTGTATCTCATAATGAAATAAATGAAAAAAATAGATTATTTTTTCAGTCTCACACATGTGTTTTAATGATCTGGTTCATTCTTTTGCTTTTGTCTCCATGTACACATTTGTGTAATTTCTGTACACATTCATGTAACTATGTTTAAGTTTATTTCTTTTGCACTATTATATATAACACATAAAAATCAACATTCATCATTTGTACTTACTACTTGTTTATTAAGCGATTGTTTTGTAGGCTATAAACCCTGAGTGACATTCCCAACTATCTTGTCTTAGCCCGGCAAGATCTGAAAATGCTTGAGTAAGTTTTTCCATACATTTTCCTCAACATTTATCTGGCGACCATACTGGGGAAGAAAAAAAAAACTCATTGTCCATATTTCCCTAGTTCTTCTATTTTAATATTTTGTATTTATTGTTATATTTATATTTATAAGCTTCTTCTTTTTTCCTATTTTCATGAATTTATCGAATTCTAACTTACGTGTTCATGTATAAATCTAATTTGAGCCTGAATGAAAAATTATCTATGGTTAGTTGTCCTCTTTTTGAGGGTAAATCATGGGAATCTTATCAAAACCATATTGATGATTTCCTTAGCTTTTGTCAATCTATTGGGGTTTATGATATACATCCTTCTTCAGATATTTTTCCATTTTCCCTTCGTCGTAAAGCAAGAGAGTGGTCTAGACATATAGTATCTAGTCAAAGTTTCAAGGGAGAATCAATTTTTATAAAGCTTCTTATCGACTTTCCTCCTTTGCCTATTTTTCATCACTTTGAATTTCTACCTGAATATATTTGTGATCCACATCGATGTAACTTTTGCAATGACCCTCCCGAAGAGTTAACCTCTGAATTGTTTTTAAAGGCTAAACATGAATATCACATGAATCATCATCTCTTCTCGAATAGTCAAGAAGACAATCATACACCTAGTACTGCTTTGTCCATAGAAGTATGTGATGATTCTTACCCTGATCAACCTACCCACCTTACTTCTGATAAATCTTTGTTTGATGTCTTCCCCTTCAATGAGGACCTTTTTGACATACATCCTACTCAGGATCAACTTGTGTCCAATGAAGTATTCTTCTTGGATGAATTTAGCAAGGATGACTCTCTTGATTTGAATATTACTATCCCGCATATGTCTCATGACCATTCTGAAGAAAATGAAAGAGGGGATTCAAGGAGAGATATAGATTCATATGTTGAGTCTCTTTTCAAAAATCCCCATAAGGATAATCAAGATTTCATATTGTAGAATTCTTTCACAAACACATTGTTTCAATTCAAAGAGGTTGAAAAATTCGATGACGATATATATATCTCTCTTGCATGCATGCTTTCTTCTGATGGTGATAAATTCAAAGGCATTCCTATAAATCCTTCATTTTCTCCCTCAGTGCATGGTAGTTCTTTTCTTGATCGGGGGATTGTAAATGATGACCTTATAATTCTTAAAGATCCCATTAACTCCATCCTTAACATCGAAACTTCTAGCCATCATTCTTCCAATGTCAAGCCTAAAGCCCATCTTGTTGGTTGTCAGGTCCTGCAAGATGGTGATCACTTTTCTCTGGATCATGATAGGCCTATTACCATTTCCACATGCATCTATTGGGCAGGGTGATCAACACTCTTTATGCATCGTCTTTCAATGCATGAAACATCCATGATGGATGTTCTATATGCACTAAAAACCCTCAATTAAATTGTCAACCCGGGGTAAGTAAAATTAAAGTTGTAGCACTATATGTGCCAAGGCAGAAAGGCTAGAGGTATTATAGTCTAACTAAGGAAATGGGCTATCTAAGGGCTAATCTACTTAATCAAAGACTATCAATGATCAAACCCTATCAAGGAACTTAAACTATTTACCCTAAGTAACGTTTTAACAATGGATCTATGGATTGTCCCGGGAAAGCAAATGAAAACCCTACTTTAATCCAGTTAACTTAATCATTACAATGAGAAAAAGCAAACTATCTATTTAATCTATTTAATGAAAAATAACAACAACAAACTAATCTAATTAATCTTATTGAAAATCAAAGAGCAACAACAAATAAGCAAATAAACAAGCAAGCAACTACCCTATTAAAACAAGTAAACAAGCAAGCAACTACCCTATTAAAACTTATGCAACAAGTAACTTAATAAAAACTACTTAACAAGCAACTAATCAACTACTAAGCAAGTGAACTGTATTCTTAAGATAAACTTCATAATTACTTCTAATCTACAAAAGGAAATCTTGATCTATTGAATTAAAAACATCATAACAATATTCAAAAATTAATTAACAACTACTATTTAATCTACAATAACAAGAAAACTATTATGTAATCTACAATAGCAAGAAAACTTCAAATATAGTGTTGATGATTATGTCTTCGGTGTCTTATGATATCACGATGGCATTTAAAAATTAATGATAACTCAAGAGGGATAAACTCAATATTAAATTATATAGCAAAGTGAAAGGTATGAATTAGACAATCTAATGAGAACTTGGCCATTATAGAAGAAACATCAACTACCCTGAAATTCCATGTGATTCTTCAATTCATGCATTAATCATCAACAATATGAAAACACTATTCTATTTAATTCAATTTCATTTTTATGCTAATGTAAACAAATTCACACTACTAAAGATTTACAACTAAGAATTAAACTCAAAAGCAAACTTCAAATTGAAATTGCAATCTAGATCTAGAATGGAAATTGCATAAAGTAAATTAAACTAATCATATTTTTAACAATTTAAATTGCAAAGGGAAATACTCATAAAAACAAAACTTAAATCCTATTTCTATTACAACATATAACAAGAGAATTAGTGAGCAAACTAGATAAGCAAACTAGATAGCAACTAAATAAGCAAACTATGAATCAAAATAAAAACCAACAATTATCCATCCACTAAAACTTTGCCAAAGAAACTATTAACTCAATTACTTTGTTTTAACTCTATTTTAACTTCTAACTATTTCAGCATACAGAAATTCTAAGTATCATTTAATCATGCGGAGGGGTTAGTGGCTTAAGCTTAAGCTTGTTTCCTATTTAATTAAAGAGACATTGCATATTAACAATATCCTTCATAATCAACTTGCAACAAGAAACTGAAACAATTAAGCTATGAACAACAATTACACAGTAAGTAAAAATGATAAAAACTCATGTACAGAAAATGAAAGAAATAACAATTACACTACTTGAATTCACAAGCTAACTAACTAAATATTCACCCAGACCACTGGTGGGCCCCCCAGCAGGTCGTGGCTACTCCTCAATAGTGAATCACGAGCTCAAGCAACACAATTTCAGCATTTAAATTAAAAACACAGTTTTACACAAGTTTATGGAAAATGTCTTAAAACAGCAAAAACAATGTTAGCTTCACAATTCTGAACTTAAAACTATCCTTCACTATTTGTATGACCATTGTTGTGGTATTTATAGAGGTTAAAGGTTGAGAGGTCGACCATTGGAAGGGTCGACCTCCTCTAAAAATAGTAAATTACACTTAATATTGTTTTAAACGCCAGTGGCTTCTAGAAACTAAGCGAGCCAATCCATGCTCAACATAACAACCCAATCCAAGTTGTCAGAAGCTTAGTACTTGGAGGCCACGAACACGAGCAAAACCTGTGTCACTGATTTGCCCATTATTGGTTGCCTATATAACAACTGCCAACTTGCCCATGGTTTTAGTGCAAGATGGAGGGTTGGACATAGTGTCGCATGGAGTATTGGATGCAGTGTCGGCTGGAGTATCGGATGGAGTGCTAGATGGAAAAATGCCCTGTGATTTTTCCCTATGACACATAGATCGCGAATTAGCTCCTTGGAGTCATTAAATCATGTTGAATTATACTTGAAACCATCACAAAACTTCAATTATACATACCTGGTATAAGTTATGGTGATTTGATATAAGAATCCTTCAAAAAATTCTTCAAAATAGTGAAATACACATATAATACCGAACAAAAAGGATCTTAATCATCATTATTAATTAACCATATTACGATCCCAACAATCCATCTAAAATAGATGATGCATTTCTCTATGCAAAATGTCATCCTACCTAATTCCAAGAATGTTTTTCCCTTCCTTTGTACATAAATAATAAATTGGGTTTTTAGTTTATTTTGTTTTGTCTTTCGTTTTTTTTGTTCTTTTGGTTGGCATGATCTTTTGTCAAGAGTAAAGTTTGGATCAGTTTTTCCATAACAATGTCATTATGTAAGTATTGTTGATCGATGAAAAATAAGATACACACAACTGTCACGATGTCCTCCTTTCAGACATCGCTGAAATAGTTTTTTGCTTTCAATATTGTTGTAGGATAGTTGATTTTGTTTTCTTCCCTGTTTATGCTATCCCTTTCTTCCCTCCATCCTGATATCCAAGAGCATATCAGAAACATTCTCCTTGAAAATTTAAGAAGCTTATATGTTACATAATGATCAAATGTTATGCATACAGGACCAACCCCCCTCATACGTACCACTTTCCATAAGTTATTCCCAAAGTCTCGTCTCATTATTTGCCTTAAACCATATTTTTCCCCCTGTTGCATAACTATTATTTTAAGTAGTTTTTATATCATCTACTTCTACTGGTCTATGAAACCAAACATACTAAGTTCTGAATCTGTCAAAAATGGATTTTCCTGTGGAGTTGTTTGTTTGTTGACGCCCAGAACCTGTTGTAATACCCTTTCCTGCAAATGGGTTGCAATGCCTTATTATTTATATACATATACTTAATAATATACCAGATAGGTGGGACCCCCTTGTTTAAATAATGGTAAAAAAGAACCACTTTTATGAATTGTGCTCACGATGACTTTACGAAACATATTACAGTTTAAGAAAACACGGGAATTCAAACAAATTTTCACATGCAATCAATGATGATAAGGGATGGAAATTTAAAAGTCAAAATAAAGTGACAAGCACTTTGGTTATAACTTCTATACATATGCTTTGGCATATGGTTAAAATTTGAACTTCAACTCATACTCATGTTGGTTATAACATATTGCATTCACGGTATATTGTGTTCATGGTATTCGTTATGTCATGTGGACAATAGTTATGGTTTATGAAATTGTTTGAGGTCAATTCAATCCTTACAAATAGGAACTTGTTAAAAATAAATATGGGACATATGATATCATGGTATTGGTGTAAAACTATGGTATAGGAGGGTTTTCGTTTCAATTTTACAAAGTGGAAGTGACATGTTGGATTTGAATATGGTTGATTAATGTGTTTAATGGAGTTTTGAATGTATTCCACCCTAGCTATGGTTGATGGAAATTAATGAGAAGGTGGAGAAGCGACGTGCATTTACTACACGTCATTCTTACCCCAACTCGAGCTCACCACCCTCACTTTGTCACACATTTTTGGTTGCTCTAGTTAGTTTGCCTCTGTTTTGCTCGATCGTTGGGAGAATGGTGGTGGTCTTTGGTTAGACACTTCCTCACAGGCATGATGACTCTCGCCTTCCATTCATCATTGTAACCACCCTCTGGATAAAATCTTTGTGTTGGCTCTTAGAATTCGCATACAGGGTGTTTGATTTCTAGAAGATACATTGGGTGAATGTATGTTTTGTCTATGCAAATGATATTGGCTGGTGTTTTTGAATATTGCAAGTCAGAAATTGTTCAATGCTCCTCCGTGTTGAAGTTATTTGATTATGGTTGTGCCCGGGATAGATGATGGTTATTATTGCTCTTTATTGTTAATATTTTATGGCAAACTTATTTTTTTTCCACCCATGTCTTGTTGTATAATCCTAGAGGGTTTTTTTATGGTAAACAAAAGAAAAAAAGACATTTGGTTTATGGTTTCTTTTGATGTGGTTTTTCTTACCTCCTACTCTATTCATGAGAGGTTTGTGACCCTCTCGAGTTGTCATTCCACAGTTTGAATGTATGAAGAGTTACATTTTACCTCGCAGCCACCTTGGAAGCAGCTGTGTTAAACCTTGTTGTAAAAAGGTTGGATATTTTGGTTCCATGTTACAAACCCCACTTGCAGAATGGTCTCACCCAGCTACATTTTCAGAATCTGTTCTCCCTTGTCGTGATTGTTGAAAACTTGAACTTGGGTTTTGTAAATGGTTATGTGTTGACCCGACAGTACATAGATTTGTTACTGGCATAACTCCTTGGCTCATTGGTTGACTACCTACGGGAGATTTTTGGTCGTTTTGAAGATTGTATTGTGAATAAAAGAAAATAACACCAGGGTTTTGAACCCGACCTGTTACATAGAAAATACTGGAAGTAGATACCAGGCTCATATGTTGAATACTTGTTGGCCTATGTTACACTCCATTGTGCAATTGATGTGATCTATTTTAATTTATGGAAATGATTATGTTTATAGTCCATCATATGAAAAGAACTCTGCAAATAAAAGAAATAAATTGTATAGTGGGAAGAAATTGGTTATAGTTTTTTTGGCTTGGTGATGTTTGGAGTCATTTGATCTTTAGGAAAAAGGAAAAGCAACCAACTTATAGAATAAAGGGTCTTGAACCCAGTCCAATGTACAACAATTAAATTGGTTAATGTAAATGATTAAGTTCGATGGCATGTTCTTCTTGTTGGCCTCCTCATGTCTGCTCTAAGTGATCTGTATATGATCGTTGATAGTTGGAATTATGAACAGTCTGTCTATAAATTGTATTGTTGTTCGATCAAACATGTGTGAAGAAAAGGTGAAAATACAATGGTTGAGTTTGACAGTCCTGGAGTTTTGGTTTGGGTTTGATATAGATGTTGTTATGTTTTGAACTTTGAGATTGCCTACAGTTAAAAATGTTTTTTTTTGGGAAATTAAGGGTATGTCATTTTAAAGAACAAATGTTCTTTTATTTAATGGAAAATTGTCCATCTCATTCCTTGTTCATTATACCACTTTTCACTCCTTACAATCCCACCATCTTACCAAATTATTTTTTAATTCCCTGTTCTGATTTATGAATTGCATTTTAAAGGAAATAATAAAGAAGAAAAGGAAATGACTGGCATTTGAAGTTTGGAAGTGGATATATTGTTTTATATGGAAATTGCATCTGTGTTTGCTTGAAAAGTATACGTTGGTGTTTATCGTCCATTCTACCATGTTTCATTCATTATAAGCCCCTCGTCTCCCCAATATCCCTATCATTCCCTATTCAATAGCAATTAATTATTGATTTGAGAAGTTGATGAATGGATGGATTGTGTATGCATCTGTTGTGAATGATAGAGCCAACCTTTGATTTTATTTTGGTAAGGTATTGATGCATGGGTTGTTGAGAGTTTTCATAACTAATTGGAACATTGCTTC
>SNQJ01S0018678.1:0-66032 GCA_010110895.2 Picea sitchensis
AATTTTCCTCACACCTTTTAACTTATCTATAAATAAAGGAGGTGAAAGGAATACCAAACATGGGTTGAGCATATTAGATCAATATGTTTAGGTTTTTATCTCATGTTGCTCTAATCTGGTCTCAATTAGTACTAACTCCACATCCCATCACACTTTGAGTGGGTGAGATAGTCATTAATTGATGTGTTTGTTTGGAGACTAGATACTTCTAAGAATAGACTTTTACGCTCTATCTAGAACCTAGATTTGTACCGCATTATTCTCTGTTTCTTGGTTTTTGGAAATTAGATAGTTGAGAAGTTTATTTTCCAAGATTTATTTTCCATTATTCTCTTTCTTGGTTTTTGGAAATTAGATAGTTGAGAAGTTTATTTTCCATATCTAGCTTCCTATTTTCATGATTTGATATATGAAAGCACATTCTTTGAAGGATATGATATTGTAGCAAACATATTCATGAAATTTGGATAGAGTCTAAGAGCGTTGATGTTAAAAAGATGATTTCACAACATCCTTGGAAGATCTCCCTTTATAAGATGGATCTAGATATATTCATCTTAGCTACATTGCTGAAATATGTATTTTTTCAAGCCAAAGACCTATCAACCAAACATCAAAACATAGACAATTGAGTAGCTTCTAGTAGAGCATTGTCCTTGTATTCACATTCCCATAAGGAGCCTTGTAGAATGATGGATTATTTTGAAAACATATCCTATTTTTTATTAAAATCCATGTAGATATGGAAAAATGAGGCCTCCTCGAACATATATTTTTTCTCCAAGCATAGTGCCATGATTGGCTCCAAAGAGTATGACTCCATCCCCACATATTTTTGGCGAGCCTTGATAAGCTCCATAAAAGAAGTCCCAAGGCTTTGTGAAATCAATATAATGGGGCTCATGCAATAACCTTTGGGATTTAATATTAATATTAATATTAATATCAAAATTGATGCCCGAAATATTTTTTTTTATTTATTTTTTTAAAATTTTGGTCGTCGCATATCTGACGCCCACTGTTATATATGCGACGGTTTTTCCATATAGACAACGGAAAGTTGTCGTCATATATCCGACGACAACTTTTATATATGCGACCGTTTTTCCATATAGACATCGTAAAGTTGTCGTTGGATATCCGCCGACAACTTTTATATACATGACGGTTTTGCCATATAGACAACGGAAAGTTGTCGTCGGATATCCAATGACAACTTTTATCTATGCGACGGTTTAGCCATATAGACAACGGAAAGTTGTCGTCGGTTATTCGACGACAACTGTTATCTATGTGACGGTTTTGCCACATAGACAATGGAAAGTTGTCATCGGATATCTGACGACAACGTTTATCTATGTGATGGTTATGCTATATAAACAACAGAAAGTGGTTGTCGCCTATTCGATGACAACTTCTATTGTTTGCGTCGGTTTAGCTACATAAAAAACAAAGAAGTTGTCGTCAAATATGCGACGACGAATTCTATTGATGCGTCGGTTTAACTATAAAAGTCGTTGTCGCAATATAGACGAAAAGTTGGTTTGAGAAAATTTTCCTATATCGTCGCTTATGCGATGTTTTCTCAAGTTCGTTGCAAATACCACATCACCTAAACCGACGTTTCAGAGACTCCAAATTCGACGCCATATCAACGACATAACGTCGCATAAGCGTCAAAACAACCATCACAAAATGGGCCAACTGTGCTAGTGAGTGGTTTCTTCCAGAGACTGTCTAGCACCAGCTTCGAGCTCTGAGACTTCCTGATCCGACCTATTTCCAAGACCCAAAGAGGGAGGTGTAGCACCGATGGATTGTTCTTTTGAAGGTGTATACTCCCGGGTGGAACATGCATATGGGGAATGAGAGTCTGGGAGTAGTGGGCGTAAGATGGCATCTTGGGAAGAATCCTTCTGGATTGTTCTTTTGAAGGTGTATACTCCCGGGTGGAACATGCATATGGGGAATGAGAGTCTGGGAGTAGTGGGCGTAAGATGGCATCTTGGGAAGAATCCTTCTAGTCATTATGTGTTGTTTTCCTTGTAACCTCAACCTAGCCTAGGATTCCTTGTTTTGGGGTGGAGCTTAGTCCCAGCTTGGGGGTGACCCACTACTGAGCTTGCTGAGAAACGTGGTCTAAGTCTAGGAGGTTTATGGAAGGCCTGCACATGGTTGGTGGAATTACCACTGTTTCAAAGATAAGTACCAGATGATGTTTTAATTATGTTTCTACATGTCTTTGAATTTATATTTATCATGTATTCTGTTGTGCATACAAAGTAATGTTAAATCCATTGATTATTTATAATAATAGTAATTCTTATGGTTAATCTGAGTTTAAATGTGTTTCATTTGCTTAAATACATGTCTTATATATAGAATTAAGTATGAGATTGTTATTCCGCAAAGTAGCGCCTGCCCGGCCTGGAATGGGGGCGTTACAGTTTGGTATCAGATCGTTACGGTATGAAAGAGTGTTACAAAGGCCACCTTTAAACACCATGTCAACCTTCGCTCATTTAATGAAGGAGACCTCGTCCTTGCCTACGATATCGCTCACGATACCGTCGGCCATGGAAAATTCGAGTCGTTATGGCATGGACCCTACATCGTCTAACATTGCCTCAATAAAGGTGCATACATCCCGACCTCTCCCAAAGGATACCCCCTCAAAGAACCCGTCAATGGGTTGTACTTAAAGAAATTTTACGCATGGGCATAGTCATTCTACACTAGGATTTTTCTTTTTTTGCACACATTTTGTAGAGATTTTAATCTTATTTTTCCTACCATGCCTTATGTATGATGTACCATTTGTTTTATTGACAGATGATTCCTCCATCGGCCTACCACATCGTTTATGCTAACGAAGCTAGCTGATGGACACAAAATCTCGCTTCGATCACTTGGGCCCTCTATACCCCCACACATGAACTGCTCCACTCCAACAACATATGTTTGGGCATAACAACCAACAACCAATCAAAATACACAACCATCATTGGCCTCCTTGTCGAGGCCAGTCACCGCCATATTTTCCACCTTAGCATCTTATTAGATTCCCAGCTTGTCATCCTGCAACTCAACAATGTGTACCATGTCCGTGATCCTTGCCTCTTTTGCAAATACCTGGAAGTTAGACTCTTATCTCGACATTTTTATTCCATTACATTTACACATATTCCATGAAAATTCAATCAAATAGTAGATAATATGGCTAACCTAGTGTTAGATTGGCATTTATCACATAAAGACCCATTACACATACATAAATCATCAAAAGTCTATCGCAGCCTATAGATTAGACATTATAAAAAGAATCACAAAACATCATCACATGTGAACATTACAAATATATATATATATATATATATCACTCTTCCATCAATGTTTATAAAATATAGTACAACATGTACATCGCCTGTAGGCAAGTGAACCCCCTCATACCTATAGGTACAAAATAGGTGTCACACTACTCTATACAAAATGGGATCGCAGGCCTATATAAATATGAAAGCATCCAACCAAGAGCACTCATAGTGCCTCTAGAGTGCCACCACCAGGTCCTCTATCTGGCAGAGGTACCCCACCAGCTGGGGGTCCTCCAGGTCTGGGGGGCAGTCATCCAGTCATAGTTTCCCCTGCTACAGTTGCTCTATGGATCAGGGTCTACAACTCTTTCGGAAGGCCCACGTACTGCTCCAAGACTCCCTCATCCTGAACCTGAGTCCACATGCCCTCGGGCACTCCCTATAGCACCACCTCTAGCCGACGACGGAAATCCTCAAACACCCCATTGACCTCTCCTTGTAGTGCATTCAAAGGCCCTGCATGGAGCTCATTGAATCTGTGTCTCCTACCCTCCCTCGCATCTTCAGATGGCCTCGCACCAGCCTCATCCCTATCAAGCCTCTCTCCCGCCCACGGCTCTCCCTGCTACGGTCTCACCAGCCCTTGATGAGCCAATGCTCTAACAAGATCCACCAGCCCTTGACAAGCCAATGCTCTAACAAGCTCCACCTCTCAGCCTCGCAGCCCCACATCTACACACGCAACAAACAAACGATATCATCAACATCCATCCATACATAAAACATATGCTATACTATCAAAATCATAAAAAAATAAAATACATCAACATACCTCTATGGTCCCAAACCTCTCGAGGAGGTAAAACCATATTCGGATCCTGCCGAAAGTCCATCCCACCATATGGGAACTGTAGTATGATATGTGGCATATGGTGCCACACACATGCCAACTTGGCCGTAAAATAATTTCGCCCCTCCCCACCCCCATGTCATACCAAAATCGATGCCCACTGCATCAATCATGGCTCCTGTGCATCAGCCGCCTCCAACAAACATGGACACCCTCTCTAAGAACCATGCCACCAAGATAGACCTAAAGACAAACTCACCTGAGTCAGAGGCCCGACACCAGTTTATCTGCCCCATCATCTTGGTGTGAAAAATCAAGCCCCAGGAAAAATTCTCTCCAGCCAATGCCCTCTTCATGATCCTCAACTGACCACCACTGATCCCCTAAGTAGCTAAGGATCCATAGATCCTCATAATCATTGCAACGATGCAATGATGCACCAATGCATCCATTGCCCCAATTCACACAATCGAGTCTGACATAAAATACTCCCCCGAATAGTACGTCCGAGCCAAATCTGCCAAGTGTGCCTCCCCTAGCAACTGGGGATTAGCAGGTAGGGCTCTCCCCCGAAAAGGGATCCTGATCAGGAAATAGACATCCTCCATCGCAGAAAATGTTAGCTGCTCCCCCTGCACAATGAAGCATTGTAGCTCAGTGCTCCACATAGAAATCAAAAACTGCAACAAGTACTCATGTGCAAGTAGCAGTGAGCAGTCGAAGAACTTTAGCAACCCATAGGCTACCAAAGGTCACCAAACACCCGACTCATCATCCCTCACCGCCTCCCTGAGGTGCGCTGAATCCCTCTCCCTCTAGTGGACTAGAATCCTGAATTGAACACCTACATTCACACAAACAACATTTGATCAACCATCACAATTCATAGAATGAAAAAAATTCCAAAAAGACAAGTTTTTTTTCAAAACCCCTAGCTTTACATTATGTGTGTGGATTTCACCCCCCACATGCACGCACATATGCACGCTTGTTATTTTCACAATGGTGCATCAATTCACAATTGAAGAAGAAACAAATGCGCATCTATCACACCCATAGGTGCTCATTCATGCGCACCTATTCGTTACACAGTTGCGCACTAGTGCGCAGTTGTACTTCGAACATGAGAACATACAATGCACACCTATTTCACTCACTCACGTGCCCCCATGCACGATTGTCCTCTCTATATCCACACACCCCAGTGTGGGTATCCTTCGATCACCCACGCACTAGCGGGCCCACTCTCACAAAATCCTACAGTACGGCCCTCCGTACGACCCTTCCCAAAAAATAAACCCTAAATACTATGCAGGAGGACGAGACCACTAACCTGGATCTCGCTAATCCTAGATCGGCTGGCTTGAACTCCCAGGTATGCATGCTCATGTTCAAAATTATCGAATAACTGTTATATATTATTTATCTTCAGATATTGTTCATGTCAGGTATTCGGTTTTCATGTGTGCAAGTATTTGGTCATCACCCACTAGCGCAGCCCCTTCAGGTATATGATTGACACTGACATGTAATTATTCCCTCTAAATCTCAATTGCATCTCCCAGTCACATCCTCCGACATTTTCCTATAGGATCCCCCCATCCAACTTTGCAGTACTCTCACCTTCGCTGCATTTTCAGTACTGTCACCCTGTAGCACTCTCCCCTACATGAGTTGTCCCATTCATAGTCCCCTTTTGGCACTTTGAAACTCATTCTTCTTTTCACCCCCTAGGGATGGGAGTCCTGATAGTCTTATGCATGTTCAAGAATCAACCACATAATCCTTTTCCTCATTTTTATAGATTTCCCAATGGACTCCCAGGATATCTCCTCACGGTTCTAATTTGACTACACCTTTGCAGTATAATTAACCCTCCATTCCATCCACAGTTAGTTTTCCCATCTACAGATTTCCCTCCATTCATTTACCTCATACAGAAACCCACCTACGGGGGCTCCACTGTTCTCCCTGCAACTTGTGCCCACACAGACCAAGCCATCTTATACCGGGGAACCCGTTTCTGTATCTTCACACTTATCCCAAATTATTCTTTATTCATTTGGTAATTGTACAAAGCCTTTCTTTCCAACATTTACATAGCTTTTTTTTGTCACCTTGAGTGACCTTCTTTTCCGGCAAAGAAACCCCTAACACCCTTGGTTGGGGCATTCGCTCCCTTCAACTCTTGTTGACATCATCCATAAACCCCAAGTATCCCACAATCCATGTACCTCTGATCTCTGATTTTGTCCACTTTGTCATGCATCTGGCACAATTTAACCCCCGTTTAGTCGTCCCCCTGACGCTAGATTCAGTGTCATGGTTGCTTCCACTCATACTTCACATATATCCCCAACCAAGGGTAGTCTTGAGTCTCACCACCTCTTGACTTCGTCCATTTTCTTCATCAGTTCTTAATCTCATCCATTGGATTTCATGAATCCCTTTTCTTCTTGGAGTCACGTCTCCCTTTCTGTCGACATCAACACAGTTTCCATAAGGGAGACAATATTTTGACTCTCATTACCTTTACAATGAGGAGTCTCAGATGACATGGAGAGAACCATCATTGCTCTTTGTTGTCGTTGACCCCCATGACATTCGACTTCAACACAATCTCATGTTACGGTGGGTCTTACTTTGTGACTATTGTAGTTGTTTTATACTAGCTGAAGACCTCTGAAATTTCTTGGGCCATCAATGCCTGCGAGTCATCGAAACTCCTTACAAGTGTCATCGCCTCTTTTCAGAGTATGTTCACTATCATAATTGTCATATTCCGTTATCAAACCACCCCGGAGGGCGCTGCAGTTATCTACATTAGCATATAGCTTCAGTTACTGTCTTCCACAATTGAGTTACATGACACGAGCATGGGGCATGCCCGCCTTGTTTGTATACAGTTTTTATTTTCCCACACCTAGAGAAAGGTTTGGGTCCCATAGTTTCCCCTCTCTCTCAATTGGATCGCTCTTGCAGTTCCTATCAACACTCTTTCTTACAAATGGTACTCTCAATAGAAGAAACATTGGTGTATTTCAACTATACGTATTCTCTTAACCTCACACATCAGGGGGCATCTGTTATCACTAAAATTTTGTTCACAAATGGTTACATGAATCCAACATCTCCAAACACCTATTAGTTCATTCATAGCCCCAAAAATGCATTTCCAAAGGGCACACACTATACAACTGGTTAAAAAATTAGCATGTCCAGAAGCACTATAGGAAGCGCGCACACATGCGCAGGTCAGAAATGTCAGGAAAGCGCACATGCACCCAACACATGACTATTTACCCAAAAACTTGTGCACACCTAAGAACGACACATTTATGGTTCTTGTCAATCCCTCACCTACTTCTGGTTCAGCTCCCAAGTCGATTTGACCCTCAAATCCGAGATGAATCTGAGTGGGGGACTGGTCAAAGACCTAAGGGTGCCCTAAAGGACCCTTTTTCATGCTAAAGACCGGTTGGATAATGCCTCAAATATTTGCTATAAAAAGAGGCCATGGGTGCACTATGAATTCAAGAATCTCATTGTATTGTTATGCTGCCTCTATTCTCCTATAAGGAACCTCTTTCCTTCTTGGATCATACTAGCATCATTTCATTAAGATATTCATCTCACCTCTTGAGGGAATAAGCTTGGATTTCTTCACCATTTCCCTTATAGTTTTCTATTTGTAAGAATAGCTCTCACATAGGGGACTCAAGAGTCCTCCCTTGGAAGAAGAGGGGATCCATAAGTCCCCATTTTTGTTTGGTGTTTTCCCACTAATATAAACTCTCCATTGGTGGCATGAATATTGGTCAATTGTTTGATTAATTTTGGTTCTAATTTTCTTATGAATTGTAGTTTTGTTTGTTTAGTTGTTATTAGCTTAGTTGTTTATTTATTTCTTGTTCTTGATGTGTCTAACTCTTTCACTAACTTTTTTCCTGTTCAGCTGACCCAACTGGACTTGCAAGTGTCCCTCTTTTGCTCATTCAAGTGGCGAAAAGGGTACAACACCAAGGAAGGCTGGTGACTTCTCTCATAATCACAGATTGGTGTTTTGAGGTAGCAACTAAGGAAGGAGCATGAGCTCCCTCCCAAGGAGCTAAGTAGACCTTGGAGGGTAAGTTGTGCTTCCTTGGGGAAGGTTGTATTGAGGAAATATGGGCAAGATTAACTAGACAAAGGAAGCCGAGGAAGGGTGAAAGTTTGAGAAGATGAAAGAGTGTCGCAGGTCGCACCGAATCTGAGGCTACAAAAGAAAACTTGCGATGGGTGCTCCGCAGGTCTAGAAATACCATTGAAGACGCTCAACGTAGAAAAGGGCACTCATGCACTGGAAGGTTTGCGGAAATCTTGGTGGTGACATATGGGCACTTTGCGATTGAGTCTAACTGAGAGTCAAGTGCAAGCACATGAAGCACACATAGACTTGGCAGGAGGTAGGAAAATCATAGAATTTTAGCGAAGGTTGCGAACAAAATATGGGTGGATGAGTAAATGCATTCGACATTATGATAGGTTTGCGATGATGATGAGTTAGGGAGAAGAACCACGAAGAGGCCAAGTAATGTTGAGCCATGTGTTCTATGTTTCTTCTTTTGTTGTAACAAGAGATGTGGCTCGGTTCTTTGGAAGATTATAAAGAAATGGGTTTTAGGCCGGTTTGGCCGCCTACTTGTACATTTCATCTTGTTTCTTTGCTTAAATGGTTTATTTTACTTTCATAGCTAAGTATAAGATAACACATACATAACATAATTAAAAACGAAGATGTAATGAAGTAAGGCATAGTCCAGATTAAGTAATTTGGTGTAGATTTGTTGTCAAGCGAACAATTGCGGTGTCGCATGGTGAGTGGGAGTGTCGGGTGATTTCGTCGCCCGACCATAGGCTTTTCAGGCTCGTGACAGTTACCCTGCCAAAATTTATTTTTTACACTAACTAAGGGATCTACTAATATAAAATTAGGATCTAACATAATAGCACGGAAAACTTTTTTACTAGTTGAACCTTTTAAAATAAGAAAGGATGCTCTAACATGCATAGAAAAACTTAAGTAGAGTACAAGGATGGACAACATGATATATATATAAGTAGGAATTTAGTAGAAGATAAATATATGAGAGAAAGTAGATTAATTGTACCTTCCCTCTATAGATTCGAAGGTTGATTGGTAAACTATCTAAGAGTAGAAACTCTTAAAAACATCAAAGTGATAACCTTAAGTGTAATTCATGTTTACACTTAAGGATGTACTTTATAAGAAAATAATAACAACATAGTGGCCTTTTTAATCATGAAGTTTCATTGAATGTTATTAGAGATAGTTGCAATATCCCATATTCTTACTCATATCCACAATGATCCAAAAATGTCCTATAAAGATCCCCCCATTGTCACCATGAGATAGCAAATAGTACAAGTTGTTATAACCATGAAAAATCATGCTTAGTTGAAATTTTGATTTTTTTATATGGTTAAAACATCCTTAACCTTGATTTCATCCGACTAAATGTCCTTTAAAGAAAAAAATGAGACACTACCAAAGCACAAACAACCCTAATATATCCAAATGTTTGAATGAAGGTAGCTTTCAAGTAGGTAGTGCAAGATGGAATAAATGTTTGAAAGTTAGTTAGGGAAATAATTATGCACCCTAAAATGACATCTACTAAACTAATAATCTTATTGAATACAAATGCTCGTCGAAAAAAAATCAAAAAATAAAACATTTAAACTACACTCTTTTATTATGCTCCCATTATTGTTTTTATGCTTAATTTTTTTTAATTGACAATCCAACCTCGTTAACATGTCCTTTAATCTTTTCTACAATCAAGTTTTAATCTTTTGTGCAATCAAGTTATCGACAAATATTAAAACACTAATTTAATATTAAAAATGTATCTCTCCTATGTGGCAATTTCGGTATTGGTACGAGTGCATACGAGGAAGATGAAAAATATATACACGTGTCTTATCCCTACCATCACGAGGTGGTATAGACGATAGGAAGAAATGACAAGAGGAAACACATTATTTTACATGTGGAAGCGATTAATTAAATGTTTAAAAACAAATTACTCTCAACTTGTAAATACTCCATTGCTTTTAAAGGAAATGTTGATGAAAAGGAAATTTAAAGCTACAACTAGTATTCTTCAAATGTTTTATAGGTATCCAATATTAATAGAAATATATGTAAGTTTACTATTGTTCAACTGCTTTATAGGTATCCAATATTAATAGAAATTTTATAGGTAAGTTTACTATTGTTCAACTACTTTATTGTTCAACTGCTTTATAAGTATCCAATATTAATAGAAATATATGTAAGTCTACTATTGTTGAATTGAGAGAGAAAATGTCACCATCATTTTTCAAATTTTTTTGGTATAAATCTTATGTTTTGAAGCTCATGAAGGTAAGTGGATAAAAATCTTTTTTTATTGCACTATTGCTAGTTTATCATATTTTGTTTCTTTACAAATCAAGTTTTTACTTTGAGATTTTCATCATGTCTTGTTTTTTTACAAATCAAGTTATTACTTGTTAACTTTGTTCATAGGATTTGTAGTTCTTTTGTTTATCTCAGTTAGTAATGAAAATTTCTTATTCACCAAAGATTTTGAGTAATATTGTTTTTTTAACCAAAATTTGTTTTGTAAATGCATATCACAATATATTGAAATGTTGATGTAGGTTTTTCAAAGAAAGAAAACAATTTAATCTACTAAATACTATGCACAGCTAGAGGATTGGTTGTCTACTTTATAGCAAAAACTATGCACAACTAGAAGATTGGTTGTCTACTTTATAGAAAAATATACTTAATATCTATGTACCATATTTCTAGTTTTCCATCAACCTTTCATGTGAAACCATTCTAAATAAAAAGTTGTACAATATTATGTATTAGAAAATACAAGTCAGTAAATACCAAGATTTTTTTTTTTTTATATCATTCCCCTCGTTGTACCTAACATGTAAAATGTTTTGAACCAAGTCATTATATTCTAAAGTGTGCAAAACTTATTGTGGAGGCAAATGGCAAAAGAGAAAATATTCAATATGAAAAGAAAAACTTAAAAGTAGAATTCTACATTGAAGGAACACTCTCTTGTCTTTATTTTGAATTAATGATAGAATGTTTAAATGAAAAAAAATAGTTTTTTGCAATGGTTATTGCATAGTTGATTTTTTTGTTTTTAATAAGTTATGTAGTTTGTTCAATACGAATTTGTTTTTATTATTTTATATATAAACCAGTCCTTAAACAATTTAGTTTGAGAAATATTTGTATGCTTTTTAAATAATATCATTTTTATGTAATTAATTGCATGCATTGTCTAAATAATTTAGTATTGAGAAATATTTTTTTTTTTATATTTATGATCATGTGGTTAGGTGTTTTTCTAAATAAATTGTTCTTGTTTATATAGTAAATTATAGGTTATTTCTATAAAATCAATTCCAAATTGTTTTTTTCAATGTATGATCAAAAGATTTTGCATTGAATTGAAAGGCATGTAGTTGATGGTTCTAAATAAAGTAAAATTGGTACTTCATTTAGATAGCAATCATATTTTTTTATAAACTTTGTAATATTTAAATTGTATAACAAATTTGAACTTCCATGTTAATCATTTTTTCACACCAAATATTGTTGAAAATTGTTATAAGTATATGATGGAAAATCCTACATATAATTATGGGACTTTAGGAAGAATAACACATAACTTTATAAGTAGACTGTTGTGGATAATTGTTAAAAAATTCATACCTGCTCACCCTAAATTGTATAGTTCATTCTTATCTATGTAAATACAAGTTCTTGGAATCATTAATTTTATGAATTTTATTTTACTTTGCTTGTGGGGGTTTTCAAGATAAAATCTCAATACTAGAATGCTTTAGAACTTTACCAACTACACTTAAATCCACCATCAACTCCCCAAAGAAATGGGTTCTTAAAAACATTAGTTGCAATTTAGCATTGGGATCCATAATGGTGTAGCTACAAAAGATAGAAAAACATTTAGTAAAAAAAAAGTTGAAAAACTTGCAAAAATAAATGCTACTGTGCAAAGAGTATGCCAATAAATATTTCCAATATGATCTTACACCATCTAGATCCATCTAGATCGATTTAATGGATGATAACTAAGTCAATGTCAATGGAGTGAAGACACAAGTATGTAAGACACAAGTATGTAATAATATGCAATGCTAAATGTGGCTGAAGGATGAAATAATGACCATTTATTATAGATTCATTTAAGTTCATCCCTTAAACCATTTATAATCAACTAACATCATTATAATGGACTAACAACATTGCTAACTGTGGCTGAAGAATGAAATAATGACCATTTATTATAGATTCATTTAATTTCATCCCTTAAACCACCTATAATCAACTAACATCATTATGACATGATAAATAAACCTAATGTTTATTTAATAAATTAGGTGGCATTTATCATTTTTTTATTAACTTGAATGGCTAAGATAACAAACATTACTACATCTAAAATTAAAAAAAATAATAAGGTTAGATAATGATCAGGGAATTACTGTTTTTAAAGAAAAAGTTAATGGTTGCATTGAATATGTCTTCCACTTCCCAGAGACTACATTCGAGAGTTATGTTCCCTTTCACCACTTCCAATTTTCTCGTTTTGTGATCACACTTGGGAGTTGGAAAGGGAGGTGTCTCGCGGATGACAGAGAAGGAGAGAGCTGTTCGTTTAATAAATTAATCATCCTCTCTGTCCCTCGAAGGCTGGTGTGTGTAATTCTTTTAACGGATTTCTATTTACTATATTGAGAGTGGAAGTCTGACGTGTATTGCAGGTTGTCACATGCATCAGTAAAATGTCGGACCGTCACATTTTTGAAGTAAAAAGATGCGATATTTTATACAATTAGGTAGATTACGAGCCTTGTATTTGATTCGACTGATTCAGTAAAGATGATCGGTGCTGGAGCAATTTGCTATTTTCGCTAAATATATTGCTAGCTTTCCATTGGAAGAGAGTGGCCCTGGGAAAGCTTGATGCGGCCAACGGTCGACACAGATTTAGATAACTTCGATTGCAATTCCATTTTATAACTTAAAATAAGTTCGAGACAATAAACAAATACGACATCATTTTCGTTTTTTACGATGTCTTGCACAGTATAAATAAATAAATAATGAAAGTGGGCCACACATTCAGTAGCAGCGGTTTCGCTTGCCCACAGGAACAGACTCAACCACATATCTGCCCAGCAATTCCCATCGCAACGAAAAGCACTACCACTGACCAAACATAAACGAAGGAGGGTTTTTTCATCCTCTCCTTCCCGCTCTGTGGGAAACCCTGAGTATCCATTGTAACTGAAATGAAGTCGTGTCTATGTGTCTGGGCTTTTGCGTTAGAAGAGATAAGGTCGGGTGCACTAATTTCCTCATATCTCTCTCGGCAGGTCCAATGAACCGCCAACAAGCAGATCATCTCGCGCTTTACAGCTAAGGGGATTACCAGGACTATGCTTGCTTTACCTGAAGACTACATTGTCTGTATATTATAGTGAGTTCAAATACACAATCGACCGCGGACAGATTGAGATAAAGTGGATCGAGAATACAACAAATCGGCAAGGGACATTCTCCAGGCGTAGAAACGACATTCTGAAGAAGGCGTATGCATTGTCTGTGCATTGTTCATATGATGGTGGTGGTGGATTCATTATATATATTTAATCCTCACTACCAATATATATATTCTCTAACTAATCCCCCACCACCACCGTCATATATATGAGGGAGGGGTAGGGTACGCGGATTCATTAGAGAAGATATATATCTAACTAATCCTCTACAGTCATCCTCATATATATATGAGGGAGGGATAGGGTAAAGGGATTCATTAGGGAATATATATATATGAGGGTGGGGTGTTCAGAATTCATTTATATATATATATATATATATATATATATATATATGGCATTCACAAAACTGAGTATAAACACACAATAACAAGCTCTTGAGTTCTTCTTCATTCACATAGAAAACTGAAATCAAAATACATGAGATGAGATATTTCTCTAGAATTCTCCATCTTTCACCTACCTAATAAATGCAACTTCACTTATCTTATCTATGCAATTAATATGTGTATCCATCTATCTGTTTTAGTCAAACAAGTAATGAGGGAGAAGTTGTATCATTCAACAGTCCCTCTTAATTTCCACCAGTACAAAAATTAGTACAAACAATTCCTAAGTGTTGTCTCTGAAATTCAAAAATATTTATTCCCAATGGTTTGGGGAAGATATCTGCTAATGTAGTATGATGCTACCATCGTTGACAAGCTCGTGGATGAAATGATAACGATTGTCAATGTGTTTACTCTTGCGGTGAAACACATGATTCTTAGATAATGCTATTGTTGAAAGGCTATCACAAAATATAGGAGTTGACTCCTTCTATTCACATGAAAGATTGCTAAGGATCCTTCTCAACCACACTGCATGACAAGTTGTTGAATTTCCAGCCACATACTCTGTTTCTACTGAAGAAATTGTGACAATGGGTTGTTTCTTTGAAGCCCATGAAATTAAACATGTACCCAACATAAATGCATACCCACAAGTACTTTTCTTATCATCAACGCTACCCACAAAATTACTATCTGTTTATCCAATAAGTGAATCATCTTCTAAATTGGAATGCCAAATTTCATAATCTGTTGTACGTGCAATATACCTCATAATTCTTTTTCCAACTTTCCAATGTGAAAATTTGAGATTTTCCATAAATCTTGAAATTAAACTCATTGCATACATGAGGATGCCTACAAGCCTCATATACATAGTATAATCAATTGATGTTCCTTCATCTTGCTTACTTAGTTTTGTAACTGTTGCAATTGGTGTATTTGTTGGCTTGCATTTGTTCATTTTGAACCTTTTCAAAATATCTGTGGCATGTTTTCGCGACAAATAAAAATTATCTTTTCAGATTGCTCAACTTTAGTTCCCATAAAATATTTCATAAGTCCGAGATCAATTATCTCAAATTCACTTAGCATGAATACTTTGAATTGATTCAACAACAAATTTATTGTATAAATCATGTTATCAGCATAGAGACAAACTATCAGAATATTACCTTTCTGATCTCTTTTGGTGTAAAGTGTGGGTTCATTGTTGCTCTTGTTGAACACATTATTGAGAAAATAGAAATTGATGCGACTGTACCAAGCACTTGGAGCTTGCTTCAATCTGTACAATGTTTTCTTCAATCTACACACCTTGCACTCTTTACCTTTAATATGAAATCTCGGTGGTTGATCCACATAAACTTCTTCCTTTAAAATGCCATTTAAAAATGTTGATTTAACGTCCATTTGATAGACTGGCCATTTGTTTTGAGTTGCAACTCGCAAAATTTCTATGAAAATATCCAAACATGCTACTGGAGAAATTGTTTCTCCATATAAGTCAATACCGAGTTGTTGAGCAAGTTGTTTTTCTAAAAGTCTTGCCTTTTTCTTTTCTGCTTTTCCTTTCTCATTGAATTTTGTCTTATACACCCATTTAACTCCAATGTTGGTTTTACCTGTAGGGAGATCCACAAGATCCCATGTGTCGTTTCTTTCAATTGCTTCAATTTCTTCATTCATTGCATCAACCCATTTTTCTTCTTTGACTGCTTCTTCAAAGTATACTGGTTGATAGGATAACATAGCAAAGTGTTCTTGTTGATCCATGTCATCATTCTTCTCATAAAGTTCTCTCAAGCTTCTTTTTTTCTAGTTTCTTAAATTTTCTATAGTGGGATCTGAATCATTGCTAGAAGAAGAAGATGGACTATTCTCTCTTTGTTCTCCTTGGCCTTGTACTTGCAATCTTGGAAGTCTTGATGGAGAAGCTTGTTGTCCTGTAACTTCCACCTGCTTATACTCGTGTATAGAAGGAATATGATCTACAATCATTTCACTTGTTTGGTTATCCCAAGATTTATCTTATTGGACTTTCACATCTCTGCTTACTATCAAATTCTTGGTAACAAGATTATACAGACTGCATGCTTAAGATTGTTCATTATTTTCAACAAATATGCATTTTTCATTTCTATCATCAATCTTTCTCCTCAACTCTTCATGAACATGTGCATATGCCACACAACCAAAAACGTTAAAATGAGAAACACTTGATTTCATACTACTCCATGCTTCTTGAGGGACTTGATTTTCCAAATTGCTAGTTGGTGATAAATTCAAAATATACATTGAGCATGCCACAACTTCAATCCAGTTTTCATTTGACAAATTATTGGCCTTTATTCTATTTTGTTGTGGAATGTATCTTGTTGTGAATTGTCTCTTGATTCCATGCTTCCTGCAATATGATGCAAATTCTTTGGAGTCATACTCACCTCCTCTATATGATCTGAGCACATTGATGGATTTTCCACTTTGTTTCTTCGTCAAAGATTTAAATTCTATGAATTTTTCAAATGTCTCTGATTTGTGCTTGAGAAAATAAACCCAAGCTTTCCTGCTAAAATCATCAATGAATGTTAGAAAATAAAATCTTCCTTCTATTGACTTAATTTGCATTGGACCATAAAGGTATGCATGCACTAGCTCGAGATATTTGTTTTCTCTATAGGAAGCATTGAGAAAACTATCCCTTTGGTGTTTGGCCAAAATACAACTCTCACATGAGTTTTTTTGTTCATTTTTAATGGGCAAACCTTTGACCATAGATTTCTTTTGTAAAAGAATGATACTACTAAATGGTAAATGATCATATTTAAGATGTCACAACCAAGTCTCATATGAGCTTGACACATTTTGGGCATATGAATATGACAAATTTACATTTCTCAATATCAAAGGAAACATCATATTTTTGGACATTTGTAATGTAGCTATGATTTTCTTACTAGGTGGCTTGTCCAAGATTGTACATTTGGAACCTTCAAAAATGACTCTATAACCATTTTCATTCATATGGCCTACACTCATTAGATTATTTCTAATACCATGTACATAATAAACATCATGAATATCTTTCTTTTCATCTTGCTTGGTCAATACCGAAATTACACCCTTGCCTAAAACTTTCTTTTGATAATCATCTCCCAATTTAATTTGAGATGTGATAGAGCTATCTAAAATAGTAAACAAATCTTTGTTATGTGTCATATGATTGTTGATACCATTTTTCAACAACCATAGATCATGATTGTTTCTTGCTTCTTCTGTGACTTGACATGATAAGAACATTGATTGAAATGTTGCTTCTTCAATATTGGTAACATTTTCTCTACCCCTATTTAGATATTCTTTATTCTTTATACATTCACTTTTGCAGTGACCAAATTTCCTGCAATAATAACAACGAATCCTTGATTTGTCAGTCCATCTTGAATTATTAAAATTTCTACCTCTCCCCCTTTGGTTTAGAGAGTGTCTCTATTCTGATTGTTCACTATGTTCTGAACATTCTTAAGTTGACCTCTCTCCTATTTGAGAGTGTCCTATGCCACGTCTTCCTCTGCTTATATTCCCTTGAACTCTCTACCTCTGCTTATGGAGGCCTGATATTGAAATATATTTTCCAAAGATTCATTATTTTGACTAAACCTATTTTCATGGGTTAACAAAGATCCCATGAGTTCTTCAATTGTGAGTGTTGACAGGTCTTTCGACTCTTCTATGCAAAGTATGATCATATTAAACTTATAGGGAAGTCTACATAGTACCTTCTCAATGACTTTATTCTCTTGAATGTCTTCTCCATGCATGCACAACTGATTCACGATGCTTGTGAGGTGGGTCACGAAATGATCCACATAATCGAAATCCTTCATCTGAAGAGTCTCAAAACTCTTCCCGAGTGTCTGCAACTTGGTATTTTTTACTTTGTCTCTGCCTTGATAGGTAATTTCGAGAATATCTCATACCTTCTTTGTATGATTTTATGTTGCGACTTTGGGGAAAATATATTCCTCTAACCATTCCTGAATGAGCCACAGGGATTTGTTGTCCTTCTTCCTGAATTATCCAAGCACATTTCTTTGTGCGTTCATCATGGATTGTATATCTACTGCATCTAGTTCCTTGAACCCATTAATTGTTGTTTCCCAACAATCTTCGGACCAGAGAAAATTTTTCATTATAATACAATAACATCATAATTTTTACTTGTTAAAATTAGACCTTGTGCGAGCGTTGGACTGCTGCTAGCCGCCATGAATTTGTTGTTGATAGTCGGGCCCCCCTTATTGGCTTAGAACTTGACCAAGATTGTTTTTTCTCTATCAAAACAAAAAACCCAGAATGCTTTCTTTCTTGGTCGAATTTTCTCTTCAGTGTGGGCACGACCAGAGAAAACAGTGTAAGAGCTCATTTTCGGTCGCAGTTTTTGTGTGTTCTAGGGGCAATCGAGTGACCAAAAGATCTTGGTCGCGGCTCCTAAAATAGATAGGGGTGACCAAAATATTTTGGTCCCACTGTGTACAAAGGAGGGCATGATCGAGCTCTAAAACATAATTTTTTGAAGCATTTTTCTTCAAATTTTTGCACCAAAATGCCTTGAAATGCCCCTCCTCATGTTGTGGGTTGATCAAGCTTCAAATTTCTCTATAACATCTTGAAAATTTCTCTCCAATATTCAAATATTCTTACTCCTACTCTGATACCATGTTCATGTTCAAGAAGAGGCAAGCATTCACAAAACAAAGTATGAACACACACAACAACAAAGATCTTGAGCTCTTCTTCACATTCACATAGAATACTGAAATTAAAATAAATGAGATGAGATCTTTCTCTAGAATTCTCCATTCTTCACCTATCTAGTAAATGCAACTTCACCTATCTTATCTATACAATTAATATGCCAATCCATCTATATGTTTTAGTCAAACAAGTAATGAGGGATAAATTACATCATTCAACATTCATTGCGAAGCCAAATTCATAATCATCATCTTCTCAAGTAGTGGGACATTGTATCGGTTTTCCAATAAGAGGTATGGCACTTCCCTTCTCAAATCCCTTCCCTTCTTTCGTTCTGCCCTGGAAAATCTAAAATACTATACTTATACTACCGAATGGACAAAAAATTATATGATAGACCTTAATAAAAGGGTTTTTCGGTATACGTAATACCAGCGAACTCAATACAAGTTATGAAATATCCCTTTTTGTAGTATTGTCAACCTAACTTCCCTATTAATATGAATACTTGCCGAGAGGCCACCCTCATTTTATTCGATTTCAATATGTCTACGAATAGGTTCTTCCCACCCTTTCTCTCAAATAACCAAATCTGTAGAAATTGACAGCTAGACTTTGGTTTGCAAGCATCCTTCCTGCGAGTGGGAGATCATCAAGAAAATCCCCACAAATTTGCGAGAAGGCAGGATCAAATTTTAACATACATTCTTAGAGACCAATATTTTTTATATTATAATACTATTATCACAGAGGTGTCTTGAAACTAGACACAGATAAAGTAGCAGATGTTTTGGAATAAAATCAAAACCAACTGAGAGATTCTCTAGCCGACGTTAATAGAAACCGAAAGCAGTCGATCAATCCATCGAACGAAAGAGGTGCGCTCATCAATTGATTGTCTGAAGGAAGAGTTTGAGGTGAAGTCCTTCAAATCAGCTATTCAAATGAAGTTGAATTCGACTGAATCTCAAAAAATCCCAAATGCCCTTCAAATCTTCCATTTGAATGAATTTGAATTCAAAGGAATATAAAATAAACCCAAAATCCCTCTTAAAGAAGTCAAGTGGGTGTTAGAAAGCCCAAATACCCTCTTCAAAATGTACAGATGAATGTATATACCACTTCGAAGTATATAAACAAAGATTATTTATTAGACTAAATTTACATAATTAATGTACATTAATTAATATACATGTAATTATTGGTTTAATTTTTTATTCATTTATTTATTTTAACATCTTATTATAAGAACTAGCTGTAAGTTAAAAGATAAGAAATAATAATTCATAAAGGAACTAATTCATTATGGGAATTCTAGATATAGATATGGATTCTTTTGTAGTCTTATTATTCCACCTATAGTTTCTTTTGTATAATTATCTTTCTCTTTAGAGGAGGAAATCCCTATACCCATGTCTCGTTTCTATCCCAATAAAAAGAATTGGATTTCCCAATCAATACTTATGATTGCTAATTTACGTCACTTTGATGATCATCATTATCTAACACCTATTGTTATAGAATTAAGTATGATTGTTGATTTAACTCACTTTGATTATCGTCATTATCCAACACCTACTGCTACAAAGTTACTTCACTCAAATCATTATCATTATCCAAAAAATTCTAGCTATTTGGACTTGATTTGGTCCCTTTTTTCCTTGGAGGATGAACTCTAGCTTGAAAATAGGTATGTTGTATATGTCTTAGAAGTTAACATATCTGATATAGAAATGTTGTGTTTTCATAATTGATTTTTTATGTATTTCATTATCATTTTTGTTTAAAAGACCCTTACTAAGATTTATATCAACACATATGTAAGTGTATTTACACAATTCTTCTATAGTTCTCTTAAAATCTAATTTTATTTGAGTACTAAAAACAATTTCAATATCCTCGAACAAAAGATAGATATAAAAAATACCAAATTGAAAGCTAAGCCCAAATTAACATTTACATAAAAATCAAATTTTGAAAACTAGATTATGAATTAAATACTCTATGATTGCCCACTATTTAATTTTATTTATTTTTATCATACATACCTTCAACTTAAATATTAAACTTAAAATTATATTATTGTGCTCTAATTTCTTATAATTGTAAAATAACTATCCAAATCTGTAAAATTATATTATTATATTCCTAATTAAAATTATATTATTATATTCCTAATTGAAATGAATGTGGTTATGTACATAATTTAAATTCAAATAGTTAATATAAATGTTTTTATATATAAAAAAGTATAATTAAGTAAATTATAATAAACATAAAACTCTTAAATAAATATAATGAACATAAAATTCTTAAGTAATTAAGTAAATAAAAAACATAAAACTCTTAAGTAAATATAATGAACATAAAACTCGTAAGTAAATAAAAAACTCCTAGGTATATTATAATGAACATAAAACTCTTAGATATAACCCTTACGTACGCATATGCCTTAGTGAATATAAAATGTTTTTATATATAGAAAAGTATAATTATGTAAATAGACAAAATTCAACTTATAATTAATATAAAAGTCCTAGGTATATTATAATGAACATAAAACTCTTAAATATAACCCTTACGTATATGCATTTGAAACAAGTCGAGGTGAGTGTGGCTGAATCAGGTGTGCCTACGATGTTTCATAGGAAACACACAAGATAAGCCGAGGTTTTGTACTAATTTTATAGGTAACACATAAGGTAAGACGAGGTTTTGTACCAGTGATTTTACATAATGGAATACTTTAATAACACACTTCATTATTGACTATCCTCGCTTTTGGTTGACATATGAGAAAAATCTTAAGGAAAAACGTTTCACCGTAGTTTATTCGTGTTTTTATAATTATATATATAAATGATATTAAGAGAGGGTTTCGAACAGAGTGTTCTTAAAAAGGAAAGATTAGTTAAAAAGAGTGTAAAATGGGAATTGATTATTTTTTCATTGAAAATGTATGTGATTTTCATGGATTAATTTAAAATTGTTTATGCAATTTTCAAGGATATTATTAATCAAGATATGTGACATGGGTTTAATTTAATATGAATGTCAAGTGCCAAAGTATGGAGAGTTGCACAATAAATGTTTGACAAAATACTTAAAAGAGATACGATCCTTTGGATTTCTATAATTGCAAGATCTGTGTCGTTTGATGATTTCACTCACTGTTATGGTGATGGTAGAGGTGACAATGGTCATGTGGAAATGTTTCAAATTTTTGTGCAGTTGTGTGAGGGAAAGATTATCACATTGCAAATATAACACTAGAATTTGTTGCATCCATTAAGCTAAAATTGTAGAAAAAATGGACCATCTTAGTGGACCAATAACACCTTTTATATGCTTGAAAGTACCTAGATAATCATCCTTGATACAATTAATAGAATACCATTTTCCACTATGCCAACTCATCCACCGAATGTCTATATTTTGGAGAAATTAGAGAAGGTCCTAGTGTTGGAGGTAGAAGAGAAGATAGTTCATGATCTCCTTTCATACCATAGATCCAAGGTAGTAATCTTCCAGTCTAATGGATTCTGATCTCCCACATCAAATTTGTGCAAGTGATTCTATATGAATTGGAAAAAAATTTATGATGTATATCTTGTTTCCAAATGAATTTTTATTTTCTAATTTCACAATTTTGTTGATTATCGATTTTTTTTAGGAGGGTCCCTAGTTCAAAGGAAAATAATGTCTTTTTCTTACCACATGGTTCCGAAAATTTAACCCATTAAATATGTTTGTCACTAAAATGCTTATTTTGGTATGCCTCAAGCAAGTCTCAAAAGAAGAAAATTGGTTGAAAAAAATCTCAAAAGATGATACTAAGGACTACATAGCAATGCACAATGATGAATCAATACCCTCTACACTGATAGAGAAGAAGACAAAAATATTGAGATCTCCCCCTCGAGGGTAGTAATTGTAAATGAAGACACATAAATGGGAATGGAGGGACTTCATGACTTTGATGATAATGAATTTGATAAGGAGTTGGCACATCGGAAAAATCAGGGAAATATAACTTATGATCTACACTTATTGTATGTGGAACCGTCTCCTGAGTTATAGATTGAGGTCAAAAGAAAGAAAGTGAAAACTAGTTGGATCAAAGATTATTTTACTGCTCGGTTCTTAACTCTCTCTCTCTTTGTTTTTTAATTTGTATAATAAGTAACTGCGTGCTTTCGTTCTTGTTGTATATGAATTATTACAAATGCTATCAAATAATATATAGTATGTTGTAAGTGAAATATTCACATGAGAAGTGTAATTTTTAATCAATCTTTAAATAGAAATTACATTTTTTTCATTGGAAAAAAAAGTGTAAAATTATAGAACCATCATGGTTAGTAGTCTCTTTTTCAAGTTAGAAAGGTAAATAAGTAAATGGATAGAAGAAAATAAGTGTTTCATAATTTTAGTAACTCTTAGCTATGTTGCTCCTATTAGCACCACTAAGATAGGTAAATAGGTAAATGGATAGTTGACAAAAATGTCACATAATTCTAGTAAGTCTTAGTGATTCTCTTGAGAAAGCATAGGGGAAAGGTAATAATAGTTATCTTTGCATTGTTGATCTTTCTAAAGCATTTGATATAGTACCCCAATAAAAAATTGAAAAATAATGAAGAAAGTACAAACTATAATTGAGTGCGGAGAAGCTACTTTCAAAGGTTATTGTAGAATTGGTGCTAACCATAAAATAATAAAAATGTAAATAGGAAAGTGCATATCAACAAGCATATTGGAGCATTCATATTGGGGTCAGAAAAGGATGTCCCCTGTCTCCAAATTTATTTGGATTGTTCATAGATCAGTTAGAAGAGTTTATAAAGAAGGATGGGGAAGAGGAATAATAGTAGGTTGTGAGTTGTTATTGTTGATTATCTGGATGATATAGTTTACTAGAAAAGCATAAGGATAGTCTATCAAGACATCTTCATTCCCTAAATTAATTTTGTGGTTACTATGAAATGAAAGATAATGTATAAACAAATCAAAGGTGATTGCAATAGGTACTTGGGAAAGAGATATAACCATCACATTTAATGGTGAAAAATTGAAGGTAGTTCCTTCTTACAAGTACTTTGAAACCTGAAAAAAATGTATTGTTATTAAATGAAAGATAATGTAAAAACAAAAATAGGTAATGGTAATAGGTACTTGGGAGATATATATGACCATCAAATTCAATGGCGAAAAATTTATGTTTGTTACCTCCTATAAGTACCTAGGCCTTGAATTTTATTTTAATTATAATTAGAAATATCATGTGGAGAAACGACTAATATGGCCTTCTATTCTAATCCATGAAAAACGCAAACAAATACAATTGTTGAGATATCTTCAAATCCATAATACAAGCAATGCTTTCATATGGTTTTCATGTTTGGGATTCATGTGAAATGTGAGGGTACACTCACCAATATGGACACCTCACCAGTAGTGCAACCTAAGGAAGATGCCTCATCAATAGTGGTTATCCCTTGAGGGAACTTTTCCATATTTCCAGTAGTATGTAGGGATAGTTAGTTGTATCTTACATCCTTTTAGTTGCTTGTATTACATTATTTATATTTTATTTCTAGCCTCATACCATGTGCATATATTTTATTGTTTTATTTTAGTTAGAAATTAGCTTGATTGGACACAATGTAAAACTATTAAAAGCCTCTGGATATATGAATAAAGATAAGCATATGTTTTGATCTATCTTGCAATTTTTTAGTTTACTTCTTTGAATTTCTCACCATTATTGTAAGATATGGGAGAATGATTCATAAATTTGTATTATATCTTGTGATTCATGCCTATGTACTTGTAGTATTGGGTTCTTTGCAGTCACACTCCCATCCCACACACATATTCTTAAAATATGTTTTTTTTGGAGAATTCCCTCTCACCAAGATCTCCCTTCAATGAAAACACTAACCATTTTTGTTCCTATGGCTTCTCTCGGCGTTTTCAGTCAACACTTTTTTAGATATAGTTATATTATGGAGCATTCCCTCCCACCTATATCCTTATTTAGTGAAAACCCTGGACACCTCAACTCCTAAGGATTTTCTAAACATTTGAATTCAACAATTGTTAGATCCAATTTTGTTTTGGAGGTCATTCCCTCCCACCTAGACCCTTTTTAGTATAAAACATAAACATACTATTCTTAGGAATTATTATGTTTCCATAATAAGGGTCTCTAGGATTCATATCCTACCCAATATATGAGTTCTTGGAGGCCACCCTCACACATCAAACCCACTCTTCCAATAATGTGTTGGCTTTCCAATATTATTTTATTTATTCTTTGGGATCCATAGCCACCCAAGAATTAAATTTTGAACAAAATCTAAAGCCATATTCCAAACTCATACCTCTTTCACAACTACACCTTATGTTTCTAATATATTCTCTTCTAGGACCAATTGAGAACCCACCCTCCCACCTCAAAACCATTATTATAGTAAGTATGTTGGATTTCCAAAAGTCTCTATTCACAAAACTCCCCCACATAGGGAACTCTCCTCATATGAATATGAATATCCTATCTCCAACATCATCTAGCATCTATATCATGTTCTCACAAAGGCCCTAATATTCTAGTCTAGTACTTCTAATTTTTTTGTCATCTATCTCAATACTTTACGGGTGGAAAAATTGGAGGAATTGTCTTGGAGGGCCTATTTTAGTGGCAGGTTTGAGTTTGGATATTTTGGGTTTGAAACCTTCCACAGTGTTAGGCATCAAGAAACATTTTTTATGATAACAATATTGTGATCATAGTTCTCATCCCCTAAATATTGTTCTACACACCAATATATTTCCAACAATTTGAAAATCACCTCAATCGAAGTTCATATGAGGAAGTTATGCCTCCCACAAGTTGATATACCCTATTGACCACCACATTGAGTGAATGCCATGTTAGTCCCCATTACTCACACATGTGGGGTTCTCCAGGTTGGGACTTTCAAGGATACTCTAGAGGGTGTAAAAACTTAACATTAAATGAGGGTTGAGGTATGAAAAATCCCTAACTCTAACTTTATATGACTACTAGGTTATGTTAAATACTAGGCCACTAGGAAGAGAAGCGGTTCCATTCTTTTAGAATTGTACTTGTTCCAAAGTTTAGCAAAACATCTAGGAGTGGTATTTGAGGGCATAAGATATGAGGTAGAAGATTTCATAGAAGCCATTAAGTCCATAGTGTCAAATTCAACTCCATAGAGAATGGCCTTTTATTTGTACTTGCATTTTATAACTAAAGAAAATATAATAAAGCATAGGCCCCACCTTCTAGCTGGGTTTTTCTCTTGTATCAAGTTTTCCATGTGTATGGATTGTTCATCTTATTGTTCTTTCATTTTTGGATTTTAGTTATTCCATAAATTTGAGTACTAAGATAGTGATAATACATATGAGATCTAAGTAAATAAATTGCATAATAAAATATTTCAGAATATTACAAAATATGTTGTGATGAACTATTTCAATTGAATATCCATGGTAGTTTCTAGATCATATTTATATCAAATCCAAGTTTCTTTTTGGTATTTTGTGGGAAGTTGCAGGATGCAAGAATCAACTTCAGAAGGAACTTGCATAATCCTATCCATGGAATATGAGTCCAATCATAAAAAACCCCAGGATGTAGTAGAAGAGAGATTTGTGAAGCTCGAAGAACAAGTCATTGATATGTTTCACATCATGGCCCTCCTCATGGTGGATCTAGAAAAACAATTTGGACCTTTTGTGGATGTTGGTGGCTCTAACTCAGAAGTTTGATTAGATGAGAAAATGGGAGAAAATAAAGACCCAAAAAAGAAGTAGAAAAAAGATCCTAAGAAAGAAAACATAAAATGGAAGTGAAAGTAAACATTAAACCATACCAAGGTGAAATTGACGTTGTTAATTTGAATCATTGGTTTCATCAATTAGAAATGTGTTTCAGTGTGCATAATATATACAAAGAGAAGAATATTTCATTTCCCTAACTAAAACTAGAGGGCCATCCACTAAGCTGGTGGGAAATCAACATGAATACACTTAGGATAGAAGGTGATCCACTAGTAACTAAGTGGGATGTTTTTAAAAAACTCATCAAGTCCAATTTCTACCCTATTGGGTATGTAGAGGACCATTGGATCCACTAGCATCACGTCATGCAGAGGTAAGGACAAAGTGTGAACTTGTACACTACCAAATTCAAGAAAATGGTAATGATGTTAGGTATATCTCCCAAGAACCCATACATAATACTCAAGTATATATGGGGTATACAGAGTCATCCACAGAATCAAGTGATGCTCTTCAAAAATAGGAATATACATGAGGCCTATGTACAAGAACACTACATGGATAAAATAGGCCATCAAAAAGGACAACCAAGTGTTTCTAAAGACAAAGATCACCGAGATGATTCCAAATAGGGGAATATGTGGAAAAGAAAGGAAGGACAATGAAAACCAATGCGCATTAATGTAATGATCCAAAAAACCACTACAACCATTGTAATATCGATGGTCACAACAAAGATAAGTGTTGAAATCTATATCCATAAATGAATCCCAATAGCTATAAGAAGGATGACAACAAGAATAACATAATAAGCATGGATTCACACAACCTGGTAAAGAAAAACCTGGATTTGGATGAGAATATTGCCTACAATTCATTGTAGAATGATGTTAAACTAAGTAGACTTCATCATAATGAAGAAAAGGAGATTAAAAAGCTATTCCATATTAATATCCAGGTCAAAAAGAATAAGGTGGATGTTTTTTTCAATAGTTATTCATAGGAAAGCCTCATAGTGGGCAATCTAGTCAACAATATTGGATTGGAAGCACATGACCATCCTATCCCATATCCATTGCGATGGGTAAATAAGGATGTAGATCTCAAGGTCACTAAATAGTGCAATATCAAATTTAATGTAGGTGTGTATTTTATTGATGAAGTGGAGGTAGATGTAGTACCCCTTAGTGTATGTTTTTTAGTTTTTGGAAGCCCCTAGATGTATATGAGGGATGCAATATTCACGAGGAGAGATAATTAATATCACGTGATCAAGGATCGAATGCCTTTCATCATCAATACACATAATGGAAACTCAAATATATCTCTGGTAAGTGTTAACCAAGACAAAACATTTATCATTTCTAGTAGAAATTTTGTATTTATTTTCTTAAGAGAGAATTAGGCAGGGGGGAAATCAGTAAGATTCAAGGAATCCCTAGCGGGATGTACCAAAAAGTAGAAACAAAAATTGCAGGATTCATTGTAAACATATATTGGAGTGTTATGAGATCCTAAATGGATACCACATAAGAGAGAATTGGATCATGATATATATTAGTTGCATGACTAGAGATTAGCAAACATTCAGCTATATAGACAGTCTTTCTTAGAAGCAGATGAAGTGAAGAAACTTTTTTGGCAGCTGCTAGAGTAGGGAGTAATTTTATAAATAAATTCACCTTGTGGGTCATATATCATTACAGTACCCAAGATGAATGGGATATCGTGAATGTGTATCAACTACAAATCTCTAAACAAGATCACCCTGAAGAATCAATACACCCTACCTAGGATCAATGATTTTTTAGATCAATTGCAGCATGCTAAGTAATTCACCAATATGAATCTCAAATAAAGATACCACCAAGTATGATTCAAATAAGAAGAAACCTAGAAGACCACCTTCAATACAAGGAAAGGTACACATGAATGGTTGGTAATGCCTTCTTATTTATGTAATGCACTAACTACAATTATGCATTTGATGACTGATGTATTGCATTCCTATCTAGATTCATTTGTAATAGTGTATTTAGATGACATGTTGGTTTATAGATCTACTTGGGAAGAGCACATCTCAAATATCATGTAGGTGTTAAATGATTTGAAATAGAATCAACTACTGGATAAATTTAAGAAATGTGTTTTTTCTTGTTAGTCATTGGTGTATTTAAGGTATGTGATTGGTGGAGTGGAAATCAAGATAGATCCCACAAAGATGGAGGAAAACATCAAGTGGCTATTTCCTACTAATTTCACTAAATATAGTATCTTTCTGGCATAAATGCAATACCTATGTAAGTTCATAGCATCATTCTCGATGGTAGCTATGCTACTCCATGCCATAAAAAATAGTGGTAAGATTTTCCAGTGGGGAAAGAATTAGTAGAAATGTTTTGATGAGATAAAATGGAATATCAGTAAATCATTGTTTTTTCATTACTTAACTTGTATAATCATTTCAATGTGGAGACAAATGCAAGTTGATATGCTATGGGAGTCACATTGATGCAAGAAAGTAAGTCGATATGATATTATGATTAAATGTTTCGTGGGAGAGTATTGAACTACATTACATATGATACAAAACTGTATGCCTTGGTTCAAGCTAGTAATAAGTGGGACAACTATCTAATGGTAAAGGAAACCATTATGCACCTTGATCACTAACCATTGTAGTATTTGCAAACCTAGATTAAGCTTCAACAAACTAGACACTACAAGTGTATTGGGTTTTTGCAATAGTTTCATTTAACCATAAAATATATGAAGGGAAGCACTAAAAAGTTGGTAGACATGCTTTCAATGCCACTCGCATCCAATATTACATCTTTAGGAACTCCCATGAACATGGATCCTTTTACTCGTGGTGCATACAAAGAGGCATACATGGAAGATGATGTTTTTAAATAGGTATTTCAACAACTGCATAGATGAATTCATGTAGAAGAAGGTGATATTCAGGATAAATATAATCTCTTGAATGGGTTCCTCTATAATAAAGTCAAGATTTGTGTTCATAAAGGTGAAATATTGAAACTTATCAAAGAGGTTCAGACCAACAAGGTAGTAGGAAATTTTGGTGTTCAGAATAAAATTTCCATCCTAAAAAAGGTATTTGTATTGACACATAATGAAAGAATATGTAGTTCATTATATTAGAGGATGCATACTTTATAGTACCAATAATCCTAGTAATAGAAAAAAAGATTCATATCATCCCTTACCTATACAAACTTAACCCTAGGATATCATCTCCATGGATTTTGTGGGTGGTTTTCCAACAAGAAGGAAGGGAAATGACTATCTATTTGTGGTATTTTATAGGTTCAATAAGATGTGCATTCTTATTCCTTGTAAAAAGAGAATCAAAGGACAAGAAGCAAAAATCATGTTGTTTGAATAGTTCTAGGTGCACTTTGGCATACCAAGGACCATTATCTCTTATAGGGTTACAATATTTCTCAGTTCCTTTTGTACTACACTCTAGGATAATATGAAGAATAATTTAAAGAGATATACAACTTTCCATCCATAGATATATGCAAGACAAAAGTAGTCACTAGTACATTGGTTCAACTTTTGAGGGGTTACAATAAGAAGAATCTAAAGATATGGGATTAAAATTTGATCTATATTCAACACTCTTATAACAAACGGGTATGTACTTCCATCGATAAGTCCCCTTTTGAAACTTTTTTTGGGTATTTTCTTCCTTTTCTCTTGGATGTTGTATATAGACAAGAATGAGGAGTGATGGAAGACATCATAGGAGAAGCATTGAAAGAGGAGAAATTCGTTGAAAAGATTAACGAAGTCCATTTTTAGGTACAAGAGACATTAAAGAAGTCATGAGAAAAGTACAAGGCCCAACATGATTATCATATAACTAAGAAAATATTCAAGGTGGGGGGTTGAATTTTGTTGCATCTAAATAAAGAAATCTTACAGAGTCTTGACAAGAAGATCAAGGCTATGTAGTATGGTCATTTTGAAGTATTGAATAATATGGGTGATTATGCCAATAGGCTCATTCTACCCCCATATATGTGCATTTTATTAGTAGTGGATGTGGAAAATTTGAAACTCGATGATCCTTCCATGTTGGATTATGAAAGTAAGGAGCAATTCCTACCTACCATAGAGGACTTAGCACAAAAATATTAGGTATAGTTGGTACAATATAAAGTTTTGGAGAAGAAGTATAGAACTACCAAATAGGGATGGCATGACCTATGGAACATTGGGTTGAAAATACAATTTCCAAGCAAGGAAAAATGGTACTCCATGGAGAAGGTAGATAAAAAAATTCCTCAACACATTCAATAAAATATGTTTGGGACCAAAATCCTTCCTAAATGGGGAGGTATGATATGGAATGGATCATTATATAACTTTTAATATATATTGGTACTTTCTAAGTGGAAAAATTAGAGGAATTGGCTTGCAACACCCATTTTAATGGAAAGTCTCAATTTGGATATTTGGTGTCTAGAACATTCCAGAGCTAGTTTGAGGAATCAAATGACACTTTTTTGGTTAAAAATTTATGAGCATAGATATTATCCCCTCAATGTTGTTCTACACATTAATATATTTCTAAAAATTTTAAAATCACCTTAATCCAGGTTCATACACAAGAATTATGCTTCCTAGAAGTTGGCCTACCCTATTGATTACCATGGTACCAAGTGGATGCTACATCAACCCCCATTACTCACAAATGTGGGGCTATTTATGAGGGGAATTTAAAAAATATCATTTAGGGTCCAAAAAAATAAAATCAATTGAGGATTGAGGCATGCAGAAAATGTAACCCTAACCCTAGACCGTTATGTTAAATAATAGGATTCCATGAAGAGAAGGGGTTCCATTATTTTATAATTTCACTTGTTCCATAGTTGAGAATAAAATCTAAGACTGATATTTAAAAGCAAAAAAGAGGAGGTAGAATATTCTGTAGTATCCACTCAAGCCACAATGTCAAATGCAACTCCATAGAGAGTGCCCATTTCTTTGTACTCACATTACATAAGTAGTTTGGTTTTCTCACGTATTGGGTTTCCTAAATCACATCTTATGTTCATTTGTGTGGATGGTGTGTTCATTTTCTTGTTCTTTCATTTTTTTTATTTTAGTTATTTCATAAATTTGATCACAAGGTGGTTCTAATGAATTGTAAATCTAAAGAAATAAATTGCATGGTAAAAAAAAAAGAATATGATGAGATATATTGTGACGGACTATTCCAATGGATTATACAAAAATTAAATTCCCAGTCAGATACCTTCATTTCATTACTCAAATATACAGGAAAAATGTAGGGGGGAATGATATACTCACAGATCCATAGCCTAGCAATACATTTGAAGGATTATACATAAATGAATGAAGATAAATGATTTATTGTGGCAAGAAACTAACTAGAAGGTGTGGCATAAGACCAGTGGAAATATCACACTAAACATACATCAATGAACATTGAGCTTACTGAAGACACGACAAATAGACCAAATTCCAAGTGCATCACACCATGGGATGTTTTCTAGGTTTCCCCAACATATCATTTTTACCCTTCTATCTATCTACAAAACTTTATGTGTAGATGGTTACAGTTGAAACAAGACTTAATAAAAAACATCAAAAAATATATTGATTTTTACTAAAATCTCTAGATCCAAATCTAGACAATACATTCTAAAGAGGAAATAATTCTTAAATTTATTTCTGGTTCGTTAGTGAATCCTTGACATGAAGTATCTTTTTTTGAGAGAAACAATTTATATCAAGCCTTACTCTATGCCTTCACCATGGAATATAAACTTGATAAATTCAATTATCTTCATGTTTCTCACTCTAACTCCATGGACTCCTTTCAATAATATACTACCACCACCCTCCCCCAACTATAACCTTAAACCTCACCCTAAACATACATGTATTCCTAATGATCATTTTATGACCTCATAACTAGTGCCATTACCACAAATACCACTCAAATGACACTTCCAATTTCCATGCCTTGCAATGCCAAATCTACCCAAAAAACATATTTACAATGGTGAGCAAGTACAAAAGAAATTTGAATTTGTACGTTATTTTACCAATAAAATTCCATATCCTAACCCCTCATCTTAACCAAAAACAATCACCCTCCCCAACCCTAATAAAAAAAACCCTTCCTTAATCTTAATGATGAATGGACATTATTCAAATCTCCTTTTCACTCACAGTTGCCAAGTGAAACAACAAATAACCACAATCATCCTTGATAATGATAACTATAAAATATTATATCCCAAGACTTTGTAAATCATCTTTATCTCCCAACCAAACCTCACCCCTCTCCTTATCAGCTTAGTTGGGTACCCAATATGGCCCTTGTATTTTGGTTTAAAAATGTTACTAATGTTTACCATAAGACCTTTTCAACACACTAGTGAATGTAATGTATCGCTCATTGAATATTCCAAATTAATATTGGAAATCCCAAATTAAAAATGGAATATAAAAAACATTCAATATTCATTTGACATCATCCTACAAGTTGGATGGTTATCTAAAATCATGGAGTAGAGTTAGATAGTTTAGTTGGCACTTGGCATCCAAGTCTATGGATTATACTTCCAATAAACCTATACAATTGTCACACTCTACTTAATAATTTTAATTGAGGTAGCATTAAACACATCAAGTTTAACATCCCTTATGGTACCCTCTTAAGGTATTTTTCCTTATGTTTATCATACCTCAACATCCAGATGATCTCAGATTACATGAATGAAATCCCAGGTTCAATACAATCGAAGACATAACATCTGGTATAACTGTGTAGACTTCTCTATATCACCCAAAAACAACATCATATACACATATATGGAAGATTAATCACCACTTAATTATACACATTCCATCGGTGCATTTATCATCCTACCCAACTATGGATTAGATTCTCTCACATGACCACTTCATCTATCTAGTATGGCATGGCACATGGTCATTTGTACCTTTGGATATCTCTCCATATAGACATAAGATAGGGATTCCAACAAAATATTTTCACATTAGGTTCTATATCATCCCAACATCACCAGACATAAACAATGTTCAATGCACAAACCCTCCAAATTATAGACATTTAGTTTTAGGACTAGCATTAATATCCTACCACACCATCTCTAGTTTCATAGTTTCATACAAACACTTAAAATTAAGGGATGTTGTTTATAGTATTTATCGTCTTAGAGATGCACTCTTATCTCAGATTCACACTACTCCATTTGTACCTTTCATTTTTTAAGATGCCACCAATGCATCATGGGGCCTCATAGAGTTGCTTGAACCTACTTAGGAATAAAAGGAAACAATGACTTGTCTTGTAGAATTCTTCATTATTCATCAATTACTAAGGATACAATCCACATCAACCCTCTTTTTTTATCTCTAGTTCAATTTATCTCAATATTTGACTTCCTAGATGGATTGTAGTTCTTCATACATTTTATGTACAACTCCGGTCTTTTCTCTTTGCATATGTAGCATCATTTTTCAGCACAACACTTGCACATTGTTATAGTAGTGAATTACTAAAGGGTAGATCCACATGATAGTAGTGACACCAACCACTTAGTTTTCCACCCTAACACCATTCTCTAGGAAGATATGCATCTTCTTCTTATACAACCACACTGGAATTTACTAGATATGTCTCATAGAATTCTATTTTAGCCTAGGTATTGACATGCCTAAATTGAGAGGAAAGCTAGGAAAGTTTCAAGTAAACCGAGAGAAATTGATGTGCAATGTAATGATGTACTCACCATGATGAATACTTCACTAGTAACACAACCCAAGGAAGACACCTTATAGATAGAAACTAGACCTTGAGGGATATTTTCTATCTTTCTAACAACATATGGGGTTTGTTAGTTCCATATTGTAGCCTTCAAGTTGCATGCATTATGTTATTCACATTTTATTTCCATCCTTAGGTCACATGCATCTATTTTATTATTTTCTTTCAATTAGTAGTTAGCTTGAGTGGACCCACTATAAAACTATAAAATTCCTTTGGCCAAATGAATAAATTTAGGAATCTATTTTGATCTCTCTTATGTTTCTTTAGTTTTACTCTTTGAATTTTGGGGAGTTATTGTAATATTTAACAAAGAGATTATTGACTCCAAATAATATTGCAATAATGTTAAAAATAAAATGTTCTTATTAGATGGATGAGTTAATATACAAACCCATTATTCTATGATGTTAGAATAAACATGTATGCTACCATTATACGGATAATCATTATTCAAACTTAAGACATATTTTCTCAAAATAAATCATATGGACACTAATAGGTTCCAATTACAGACACACATTGCACGTCAATATAAGGGTTTCTATCATGATGGGATGAAATAGATTAAAAATAGTGAATTGGAGAAGAATATTTGAGGAATTAATCATCACCCATTTGCAAATTGGCACAGATAAAGCTAATATATCATCCTTGGCAAAAGCCTCATTGGAAAATGAGATTCTATCAATTCCAAGTCTACCAAATAGTTACTTAGAGAGAACAACAGTGTGTCCAAGAGAAAATGTCTATGCATTGAATACAAATTATTTGTCAATGAGAAGTCTACCAAATGATTACTTATAAATAACAACAATATATCTAGGATGTCCTCCCCAAAATAAACATCTTATGTTGGAATTTATCTCATAGGAATATCCTTACTGGGGAGAATTTGAGAAAAGAGAAATTCACGGCCCCTCCATGTGCATTTTTTCTTGTTCTACTAATGAATCCTCTCCTCACCTTTTTCTGGAATGTAATTTATTCAGGTCAATACAGAAAGTTGTATTGTAGGGGATCAATCATAGAGTTATATGCATGAACTCCATGGGTTACCTTCTTGGTCATTGGAAATCCCAATACCTAGACTGTTCCTTCTAAACCAAACCCATTTTTAAAAGGGTTCTAAACTCCCTCCCCAAGTTCATCTACTGGAAGACTTGGTAAGCAAGTAATTAAGCCATGTTCAAGGGAGAAAATCCCCTTCTTGTAAAGGTTACCATTGAATAACATAGTTATGTTGTATTAATATTCTATCACTTGCCATCTTAATATCTCCCTTCCGTAGACTCTGGAATGTTTGGAGGAATGTGTTTTCTTCAGTTTTCCCTATCGACCTCTTCTTCAGTTTATTTTTGTCCCATAACACAATGGAATCTTTATCTCTCTCCCTTTGAATTTCAATGATGGAAACAATCCAAAAATTATTACAATTTATTCTTTTATGGTACATCAAAGAGAAACCATGGGATGGAAAGATTGGTTGGGGTTCTTCTTGGCCATCAAGGATATAACGAAATTTCATTATATTGGAGTTTGGGACATGCATCCAACAATCAAATGGAGGCATATGCTTTATTGCAAGGGTTATTATTGGTGGAGCTCAATATGTGTGTCATCTCATCATCTTGGGGGATTCTAAAAAGACCAACAGTAATTTTATATTGGGATCATCTCCATGCGAGTTTTGGTTATGCTCCATTAGTCAAAGAATCCATACAACTCTTTAGGCTATTCCTCAAGTGGATTTTTTCCACATTTATTGAGAGAACAATGGGACAGTAAACCATCAAGAAAAATTTTCCACTACTCTAAAAATGGGGTATATAGTGATAAACTATCATGGTTCCTTAAATCCTGTTACATAATGTTTCTCATCCATCATTATATTTCAAGGAGCATTTAAGTGGAAAAAACAAAAATTGAAGTCCTTCAAGATCGTCTTTTTGTAATGCAGTCCCCATCTGGTTCTAGGAAGTCTGACGTCACATATTATCCCTTGGCAGAGTTTTAAGTTCTATATTTGAATTCCACTGCTTCTAGGGCTGACATGGAGAATAGATACAAAAGGGGTCCCCCCTCTTCAAGGAAACTTAAATGAATTGTTTTTCCTTTTTTTCCTAGAAGTTTTCATCCAAATATATTATATTAAGTATTTCATTGTAAATTTTCTTGGCATGAACTTTATGTACTTCATTGCAATTTGGTTTAGATGTATATATAATACTTCTAAGAAAATAAATGGTATCATCTAGTATCCTTTCTTTTTGTAACCCTCACTGCACACCTTTTCTGTAGTTTTTTCTAATACAAATTCCACTAGTTCTTATGAAAAAAAAGTGTTCAAGAGAAAATGTCTATGCATAAAAGATATACAAATTGTCAATTCAAGTTATGTCAGCATCATATAGTAATTGAAATAGGGAGATGAGAGATTATAAACATATAAGAAAATACTTGCTCAATTTAAAAATGCACAAGAATGGAAGATCATGTGCATATAATGATGCATCTTCCTATGCATGTGTTGATTTTCTTGGATTCAACACTTGGTATTCTCTAATACCATGCTGAAATTTCTCCTACTCAACACCCAAATGATAATTCCAAATAAATCACTTATTGAATTAAATAATAGTTGAGTAATCAACTAAACATGAAGTGGAATAATAAACAAGGAAATAAAATCAAGTACACATGAACATCGATATTTTTGGGTAGATACCACTAGAAAAACCCTGTAGGGAAAACTAGTGTTGAGAATGATTTTATTATGCTAAAACTAGTGCTGAGAATGATTTTATTATGATAAAATCATAGCTGCTAGAATAGTGATAATGGCCAACTGAGAGAAATACAACTTTAGACAAACTTGACAAAGTATGACATATTGTACGAACAAGAACTCCATGCTTTTCGATTTGTATGTGAATTTTCTTCAGCAACCCCACATAAATGTATGTAAAACCTATATGGAAAACTTTGTACAACGTGAAACTCTCTTGTGGCTTCCTTTTACTGAAACCCACCTATGTGATCCTCTATTCTCTCTTACACTTGACCTGATCTATATATGGAAGTACTTCTCCACCTATCCAAGATGTCCTTGAATCATAGTCCTTCATGATATAGCCGTCATTTTTTCTCAAGTGTCTTTATCCTTCTCCTAGCATTTCTTTTATAATCGTGGGTTATATCTCCAAAGTGATTGAATGTTGAGATTACTTCTCATATCACTTGAGATTTATATGCTAATTAATTTTATCACTTTATTTAAATAAATCAATTAAATAATTACATAATTAATTAATAAAAGAAATTTAATTTAATAATTCCTTTAATCAAAGTAAATTCAAGAGTAGAAGTTTTTTTATGATTTCCATGCGTCTAGACACATAGACCTATGAGGAAATACCTATCTGATGATACCACTAGTATCAACACTCCTTATTAGCAAGTAAGGTGTTCTATGCCACTCCAAGCATGTCTATGAAGAACACAATCTTCCCTTTCACCAAGTATTTGGTCAGAATATTTTCAACCTACTCATCTGTGGAATTATACTAAAGCTTCACTACTCCATTTTGTATCTTATCTCAAATGAAGTGGTATGTGATATCTATATGCTTAGACCTGTCATGGAATACTATATTCTCTGAGAGATTGATACAACTATGATTATGACAGTATATCACTTTAGGCTCCAAATTATGGTCAAATAAACCTATAATCAATTTTTGAAGCCAAATGTATCCATATCTAGCAATAATAATTTTCATATACTCTGTCTCTATTGAACTGAGTTGTATATAAGTTTGTTTCCTATTGAACCAAGTAATCACTGTTGATCCCAACCTGAAGCAACACCTTGAGGTGCTCTTTCTGTCTACTGGACTCCCTGCCCAATATGAGTCTGTGTATCCCTACAAATCCACTGCATCTTCTCCAAGATACCTCAATCCATAATCTAATGTACCTCTCAATTACATGAGCACATGTTTCAATTCTACCCAATGCACCTTCCCTGGATCCACCATGAACTGAATCAAAGTATTCGCAACAAAACAAATATATAGCCTGGTATTGACTAAATACATCAAGGACCCTATTATGTGCATGCATATCCTGGGATCCAACAACTCTAAATATGAAGTCACCACCTTATTCATATTGGTAATCATAGGTATATCCATCAATTTACAGTCCTCCATCATGAATCTCCTTAATGTCTCTACTACATACTTCCCTTGTCCAAGGATGATCTCTCTAGGTACATGTCATACCTATAATCCCAAGAAATAATGAATCAAGATGATGTCCTTCATCTAAAACTCACTAGTTGTTGGCCCTCGACCAAGTATTGGAGAACCTTGGTCATGTTTGACCATTTTTGGGACTTCGACAGGCTGGTTGAAGACGAAATGCCAGGCAAAGCGGAGATCGCAGGATCTCGCCCCCTTTTGTGGTATTTTTGGGTTTAGGGTTTATGTAACATGTATGGGATGTCGGCCCATGGTTTTACCCCTGTTTAGGTCCCATTTGTAATGTATAAATATATATCTAGGCAATGTAAGAAGCAAAGACCTAGTAGAATCGACGTAGTGCGGAGCTAGAGGCTTTGCGTTGTGACCTAACTCGAGAAGGAGGATCTAGTGAGGTGTGCGCAGATCTCCTTTCCTATGTGGAGTTGGTTTTGTGGCTCTGTGCATGTAAGAGGATTGAAAGAAGATAATAAAGAAGATTAAGAATTGGTGGACGTAGCCCCATGTTGGGGGTGAACCACGTATATCATGTTTTGTGATTGCTTTGTGTAATTAATATGATTTATTCTTAGTGTTGAATATTTATGTATGTTAGGTGCATCTGATAGAATATTAGTGCTTAATAACTTGGATGAATTCTAGATTTGTTGATGTTATGTGCTAAATGGTCAGATATTCTTAGATCTTGTTGAATACTATGCTTTTTGGTAATTAGGGTTTTACCTACGATGTGAATAAAGGGTAAGGACTAGTGAATGTTAAATTCTAAGTTCTCTGTTAAAGCATTGAGATCACATATCTGTGTCCTATCTAGGTTGCAGACACTTGAGTCCCGCAACCCCCCTGCCTCTACCTCGGGTGAGACTTCATCTGCTTCGCAGGTGTTTCCGAAAAGGTCAGTAGTTAGGGTTTTGTTGGTGCATTGTTGAAGTGTTAAACCATGGGTTTGCCCCTATGCCAAAAAATGGTTATGTTACCGTGACCTGAAAGTGTGATTTCTGGGAACTGAGGTAAAGAGAAATCTTTGTGTGTAGATATGTTGTTGTAGTGTGCAGTACTCTACTTGACTTGTGAAGCTCTGTGCTAAGAAGGGAATCAGATCTGAAGAAAAGAGGTAATATATTAAGGCTTTGTGCTCTGATAAAGGTAAGATAAGTGGAAATTTTCATTTTGAAAGAATGGATCTAGGTATATTTGATAAATTTTGTCCTAGTCTGAAAACTATGGCATAAATAGAAGAAATAAGATCTGATATGAATAGATCTGATAAAAATAGTGAAAGATATGTTATCCCTATGCATAGAAAGAATTTTTGGACTAACAAGTGGATGTAGGATCCTAGAAATAATTTTTTGTAGGTCTATCACTATGATCCCAATGTGCAGTACAAGAAAGGTTGGGGATCATTTAAGAGAAAGAGAGGATTGACACTATGTTATAATTGCAGAAGACCATGACATATTGCTAAGGAATCCCCTGGTAGAAGTCTTATTTTCCTTTGTTGTAAATCTATTGGACATGAATTTTTAGATTTCCCAAGAATTATTGTTAAAGTTGAGAAGATGAACATGAGACAAGAAGACCATAAGGAAGGTAAAGAAACTAGGCATATGCTAAAGAACCAGAAAGGATAAGAGGCTATATTATTACAGATGAAAGAAACACTGAATGATCATAGAGACATCAATTTATCAAAGATTTTAAAAGAGAAAGAGTGCATAGAAACAAGAATAGGAGACTTTGACATAGACTATGTATTGGATGCAGAAACATAGCTGAACATTATGATAGAAAGTACTTCGGAAATCTTAGGAAAGCCTGCTATGATTCATTCATTGGGAGGAATAGGATTGTTTAAAGTAAAGATGATAACCCTATGTGGAAGACTTGCCCATGTACCTATGGTTTCTCATGGAATATCAACAAAAGAAGAATTTTAGGTCCTTAAGTTTGTTGAGAATAATGCTCCCTTTGCATTTTTGTTAGGAAAGACTTGGATTTAGAGAGATCAGATCCGAAGGAGAGAAGAAGAGGAAGCTATAGAACAAAAAAAGTAAGAATTAAGGGATTTCATGTCTAAGAGAATAACATGCTTAATAAAATAACAAGAGGGCAATTTGAAGCAACTAAGGACCAAATACTTAGTTGTCGAAGTTGAAAGAACACAAGAAGTCTTAAAGAATCTATCCATGCATGAGAGTAGAGCACCTACTCCAGAAACAATAAGAGAAGAAGTATTATCCTTGAACCTTGGGAAAGATCATCAACAATGCTAAGTTACTATGCTAAGAAAGGATAAGAACAAGAATGGAAAAAGGAATCCAGAGACGCGGATCATAGGAAAGAAAGATAGAAAGCTCAGTAAGAATAAAGCAAAGCTAGAAAAATTGCAGGAGGTTCCAGAGAGGACTTTGTAGAATGAAGGCTTGTAGAACTTCAACGTCGTCGGAATAGTAGAACAACACTGACTGACACTTCTCCACGATGAAGAAATATGACCGTTGGAGGTGTCCCGACCATTAGAATGATGCTCCAGAATGGCTAGAAATGCAATTATTTCCAAAACGTTCGCCATTGGACTGTCGGGACCGCACCATAATAGATGGAGTTGTATTGATCAAGACATTGCTACCCATTGGAAGAGTCTGTTATGATGTTGTCTATTTATCCCGTCGAGCATTGCACTGAGGACACTTTCACGAATTGTGATTATCCGAGGCCATACAGAACTAATCTCTTTAGCGTAGTGCTCATTGTAACCTAGCCATCCATTCTACTACCTTGATTGTTTGTTCACCGACCTGAGATATTTGATCTCGAGTGTGTATGTCAGACGACCTTAGCATAGTAGAAAAATCAATCAAAGAAATCCTCATAGAACTCATGGCTGAGAAGGTCCTGTTTGCAGGAGTACATGCCTCATCGACGAGACGAGTGCAAGCATCCCCATCGACTGCACATCGTTCTAGGCTCTCTCTAATAGTGGTAGAGAAGAGAAGAAAGAATCGCTATGACTTGGAAAATGTGAAGCTCATCCCATCAATCCTACCCGACTATATCCCGCCTCTGGCTGGCGTGGTTAGTCGTGATAGCGTCTGGAGGGACTTAGACTATACATTAATTACTACGTACCTCCCTAAGGGGATATGCGTAGTTGGACTGTAGTTAGGCTAGGTTATGACACTAAAGATCAGTGACTTCAACTTAGGAGACCACAAGAACTATGGCATGCTCACACCACACAAGTACTTGACCAAGAAAATGAGGAAGAAGTCGAAGATAATACCCCAACCATGGACTATGGACATCGCAAGGTACACCATTATTAATGTGATGAAGATCCCACACTTTGACAAACATCAAGAGGTTAACGCATGGGATAAAATCCTCTTGTCATGCTACCATGGTGGTTACCTGCGGTTGGATCGACGCATCATAGTAGATATGGCATTTATCCATCAGATCACTAGATTAAGCATGCAAGGACCAAATCCCCAGGATTTTTAACCAGGGAAGGCTATAGATCACGCCCTAGTGCAGTGCATAAAAGAAACCTAAGTTGATGTGGAGAAAGGGAAGCGAGGCTACAAGGTAGCCTCCATACAAAATGGAACAATGAGCCTATCTTTCTAGTTGATCACTGGTAAGCTCGTCAGGAAGAGCAGGCCAATGCAGATCACAGGGTTTGTCGTCGACCTCACAAGAAAATGCGTCAAAGGGATGAAAATGAACTGGGTGAGCTACCTCTTCAACCAGTTAGAGAAATACTACCGTGAAGCTCGAGATCAGGCCTACAAGTTCCATTTTAGCTAGTTTTTTATTCTCATTCACTTCATTGCTTGGGATATGTCGCAAGGAGCGACCTTCCTTGAAATTGAGACGTCTGAACCACTAGCTGCAAAATTCACTACGCTATGGTATTCGAGCGACATGGCGAAGAAATGGTAGTCAAATGCAGTGTTCCACACCTATTATATACAACTGAAGAGTGCCATTGAATCCTTCACTCACATGACACCGAACACTCTACACAGGTTCAGGCCACTTGCAATGTTCTGCGCAGACAGGCTCTTCATCTATATCACTGCGCGCATAGATGAACACAAAGAATATCTCCAATCCTATTACAAACTCACAAAGGAGGACATGGAAGGAATAACCAAGGAATGGCTTGTAGAGTTCCTTGTATTGGTCGAACAGACAAAACTCTCCGATCCTAACCTCATTAGAAGTCCTGTAGTCACTCGCAAAGAATATGATGAACCTAGAAGCAACAAGACGAAAAAGAAAGAAGAGGTATAGGAATTGAGAAACACATCAAAGGAAACTACACCAAATTCACCTGAAGGAGGAGGAAGTGACGAAGTAGACAAAGAAGAGGATGAAGGGGAAGAAAATAAATAGGAACATGGTGAAGTAACACCACCTAAGTATCCCATCACGAAGGCTCATACATCCAAGAAAAGAAAGGGTTCCCCGCAGACACCTTCATCGCGAAAGAAGTCAAAATCCGTTAAACCTTCATTTTAGACTGTGCTCACGGTATATGATATTGACCTCATCATCATCACTGTATAAAACACCTCAGAGGACATTTTGCAGCGAAGAGAAGCCAAACAATAGACAATGTTTGATAGGATCGAGGTGGAGCTCAAAGGGGTACAACATTCTCTTTATTCGAGCCGCACAGTGTCTACTGCGTCCTTATCAGCAGGGGACATAGAAGTAGGTGATGAGCCTACCCAGCTATGCATATTAGTAATCTCGACCGAGGCTCACCTTCATTGAGTCCAGGAGGAAAAGGAGCAGGCCATAGAGGCATTAAATAAATCAAAATAGGAATCCCTAGAGAAACACTGGATTGCACAGAAAGAGAAAGATGACCTCTAGGCCAAGTTTGTAGAGGATAAAGCACAGATCCAGAAGGAAAAAGAACAGTTTCTCACAGAGTATATGGGAGTCAAGGAAACAGTCACCAAATAACTTCACTCTGTGTTGGGCCTCTCACAGATAGAATAGGATATAGTGGAGATTCAAGTGGAGAATCTCACTGAAGCTATTCAACAGCTTCAAGTAAGAGTGGTGGAATTGGAACTACAAGCCATGTCAAGCACTCCACAGGAAGTGTGATATTAGAGGGAAGAAACTGCTCAGAGTGTAGTAGAAAGAATCAAGTCATTGGCCTTAGAATGAAATCATTTAAGCAATCGAAGTGTGCATACTTGGGAGAACCTTGTAGAAGACCCAAAACTAAGGACATTGGAGTCACAGCTCCAAGAGGCAAAGAAACAAGTAGCAACAGTAAAAGCACAGCTGAAGCCACTGTCAGTAGTCAAGAGGATGAAAATGTCTGAGGTGTTATCACATAAACTTGTCAAAGATTTAGGGGTTTGTGGTTTCTACCTAAGTCTATATTTTTTCCCATCTCTCCTCCTTTTACAGACCCAATCGTAAGGTTTTTCTTTTCGGCTTATAGTTTCTTCTTTTGTTTGCCTAAGAAGTATTGTCCCTAAGCCTTTTTTTCTTCTCTAAATTCGATCTCTTCCATCTCTTTACCTTTGTCATTGATCTTTTTTTTTCTCAAGCCCTTATTCAGTCATTCAAGTAAAGTACATAGGTCGCATTCATGAGAACCAGGCACAACACTTGAAGGAGTCTTATATCATCTCAAATCAAATGAGAAAGAAAGATCAACTTTGGGTGGCAGAGATCCATCAGGTAGATTGGATCGATGGCCATCGGATGATCGGGATCATACAGTTGCACCAATTTTAGCATCAAACAGACGTCCAAAATCGCAAGGTCAATCCTATACATTGGCACAGGGAAGGACGCGTGGCACAAGATTATCATTTTGTGGTTTCGTGAGATGGAGCGGTCCAGGAGAAAATTCATCAGAACTCGAGAAATGCGAAATTGCAATAAGATCGCAGCCATTGATCAAAGGAGATATATGGACATATGGATCAACTTTTCATGATTTCCCGAGTCAGGAAAGTAGGAGGGTAGAGTCTTGAAGACTTGTGACACGCGAAGTCCCGAAATGATCTTGACCGTCCATTCCAGAAAGACACGTGTCATGGGATCAACACGGATAATTTCATTTTTTGGAAGATGAAGTGAGAAATGTCGACTACCTAAGGTCTCAAAATTTTGATGTTCATCAGGGTCGTCCGATGAAAAGGGATACATGTCGCCTGATCCAAACAATCGCACTTTTGCGACTCAAAAATTTCAGCAGGATCACAATGAAAGATCACGAAATGTGAAATCCTGAAGCACCTGGGAATTAGGCACACAGTTGCAACCCAAGGTCAGATGAAAAGGAGCTACACAAAGGATCAATGCGCCCAAGTTGGTCACAGAGAAAGATCTGCGTGACCTCGAGGTGCCAAAATTGACTCAAGGGAGTCGTGAGATAACATGGGACATTAATGGGTTTCAGGCCTCATCCTGATCCTAATAAAAGTAGTTAATGAAAATGGGGAAGGTGGTGGAAACCTCCTTTCACCACATAAATGGAAAGAATGGAAAATATGGCCATGGAGGGAAAAATTTCACTGGAAAGTTACCTGTTATGGATTTTCTTGTGAAGCCTATACTGATATGATCTTGTGTTTGATAGAAGAATGCAAGTGAAACCTGACAGAAGAAGATGCATATGCCAAGCCTTGAATATGATGACCAGAGCACGTTTCTGTAGGGATCAATTTGCTTTGAGTATAAATAATCAGTTTTTATATTTTTTTAAGGTCGATGGTTGAGCAGAGCTCCCGTATTGTAAAGTTTTAATGAAGCCTATGGTTCTCTCATTTTGTGTTTCCATTTGAGACTTGTTGTTTAATGACAGTCAACTTTCTTATCATCTCTTTGCTTTTGATATTGAAGGCTCGGGCATGGCTCATCCATTCAAGTTGTTTTGATTGTATTGTAATGTATGTTTGATTGCATATTGTCATGACCTTTTCAGTTTCCTGAAGTTTTGAATTCAAGAAGATCTTGTATTTGAAGATTTTCCTCTTTAGGCTGTTGGAAGAGTCGATGTTCATAGTAGACCTCTACATCTCCTCACCAGTTCTCCCCCCTACTCACCCTTTGATACAACTTATTGACTGAAGTTAGATAAAGACCTCACATTCTTATGCATGCCAACCCAATTTTCTGAATTAAAGCGCTACAATCCCAAGACTGTGTCCATTGGATCACCATTAAATTTATTCACTGTGACATAAAACTGATGGGTATTGGGCTTACCTCTATCGCAATCCAGAGGTGACTTCTACTGCTAACATTTATGGTGCCACTAGGGACGAAATTGAATATTTTCCCTAGGATTGAACGACAAAGATTACTAGTTTTGAAGGTACAACAAAACTTAGCACATCAAAGATTTCAACTGTGCACCTAGAGACTCCACCGTGACGACTCCACTGATGCAAATCAACTGGAGAATCCACTGTTTCAGCTATGTCTTCTAGAGGAAAACACATGAGGTCTACTCCACAACTACCTCTAGCAACACCTGAAGTTAACCCAGAGAAAATGATCAGAAAAGTAAGGGCCCTTTGAGAAGGTAGTTCTACTGTTGAGCCAGGTATTTCTGATGATTTTCATTATCCTCTTGTAGGAACTCCGACATCTGCTTCTCATTTTTCTATTATAGTATCTGTTGGAGTTTCCCAAAGTTTAAAGTTTGGGAGTGTTCCTATTGAGTTTTCTCCTCCTGGTTTTGGATTGCAAGGAAAAATATTTGTCACTCATATTTCCCCTAAGGTTGTACCTTGATCTAGACCGTAGACTTTGGGTTATTTTGTCACTCATGTCTTCACAAATCCTCCTTCTACCACATTTATTTCTTTTACAATGAGGGAAACCTATGTTCCCTCTATCCTTGTAGTCTTTTCTCCAAAACCTCTGTTGTTTCCCTTTCCTCCCAAAAACACACCCCCAATCTCCCCTGTTCGAACTCCATCCCCTCCTAATTTTCCTACACCTCACATCCCAATGGCAGGTGCTAATCCCCTTAGGAATAAAATGGATGCCATAATGGCTGCAAGGTATGCCCCTCTAATTTTACCTCAGCCAATGAATGCTCTCCCTGCTGGAGATTACCTAAAATATATGCCCAAGTTCACTGGAAAAGAAGACATAATTGCTAAAGAACACCTTGTCGTCGTCTACAGTTATGAAGACAATCTAAATATTGAAAATGAAGATTTCTAGGTGAGGGTCTTTGTCCAGAGCCTTGATGGTGAGGTTAGGAAGTGGTTTAGGGTATTGACCCCTGGATCTATTGTTGGGATTGAAGATCTTGTTGATGTTTTCATGAGACAATGGGGGGATAAAAAGGACTTCATGTATTATATCATAGAGTTTGGGCCCCTAAAGAGAAAAGAGGGAGAGTCTATCTCTGACTTCTCCAAAAGATTCAACAAAATGTACAATAATATCTCTATTGAGATAAATCCTACAGAGGCATCTACCAAAATTACATATGCTAGTGATTTTGACACTGAGTTCTACCTCCTGTTAAGAGAGATAAGAGATACCTCCTTGGCTCATATGCAATATGAATCCCTGGAGGTAGAGTCTAATGTATTGGCAGTTGGTCGACTCAGAAATAAGGCTAGCAGAGACACAGAAAGGGGAAGAGTTGAAGCCTCAACCTCCAATTTCTCTACCTCCCCCCTCAAATGGACAAAGTAACCAAGTTACTAAAATCACTTTCAACTAGAATGGAAAGGTTGGAAGTAGAGGGTAAGTAGACATGCAAAAATCCTCAAAATGTTGATAACAGAGCCAACTTCAAGAGGTCGAATAAAAATTCTCCTCGGATTATGCAAAAAGAGCCTCAGAACAAAGATAGGGATGATCAGAAAATCCATACCCCTCTTCAAAACAACCTTGTCGCAGATGATGGTGGAGAGGAAGAGGACCTTGACCCATAAATTCATTGTCTTGAAGACACTTCTCCTTCTCCTCACTTAACTCAATCAACATATGAGGAGTCTCTCATGGGTCTCTAATTAAACGATCTAAGAAAGGAGGACAAGGCCAAAAACAACCCAAATAGATACAACCTCGGGTCTAAAAATAAAGAAGGAAAGCCTAATGTTCCTAATCAACCTACCAGAGAATATAATCCTACCAAAGTTGTAGTAGACAACAACAAAGGTAATAAGATTCAAATGCCCCCACAAGTAGCCAAATATCCTATCCCAGAAGTGAGATAAATTCTAAATCCCTCCTCCCCTTTCAATTTTGAGCATGAAATTCAAAAAATTAGGATCCTCGTGCCCCTTTCAGAGCTAGTCAAGCACAAAGATTTGAAGAAATCCCTCTCCAAATTGTTGCATCCCAAGCCTTCATATTATCCCACAGACTCAATAAACCTTCAAGACGAAAATAAAACAGTTATCTTAGGTCCCATGATAAAAGACAGAGATGATTCATCCCCTCCCTTCTATACGTCACTAAACATACATGATAAGGTACTGCATAACTTTTTTATGGATTCAAGGGCATCTCATAATATCATGCCCAAAACTTTCATGGAAAAACTTGGATTAGAAATCACTAAATCTTACCATGACTTGTATTCCTTTGATTCCAGGAAAGTGCAATTTCTTGGGGTCATCAAAGATCTGGTTGTGACCTTGTTCTAGTTTCCCATGAAAAGTGCGGTCATGGATATCGTGATAGCTGATGTTCCTCCCAGGTTTGGCATGCTTTTGTCAAAATCTTGGATAAAATAGCTTGGAGGAACATTTCATATGGACCTCACATATGCTACCATTTCTGTATTTGGGAGGGAACATAGAAGACAGTATAGAGAATCTCATTTGGGCTACATCATTAGTGATGAAGCAGACCCCACCAATCATCCTATTTTTTCCCTTGACACTGATTTGGGATCTAGCTTGTTACATGTCACTGATGATCCTAAAGCCCCTATTGAAATTAGAAAGCAGTCCCTTGCACTCTATGAATATTCTCCTTCGATTGCCTCTGTGTGGAAAATGTTCTTCGACAGATCCTCTTCTAGAGATGGCGTTGGAGATGGAGTGGTCCTTGTTTCTCCTATTCAATAAATTGTATTTTTGTCATTCAAGTTATAATTTGAACCTACCAGTAATGTGGCAGAATATGAAGCTCTTCTTATGCGTTTGAGGGATGCAAAAGACATGGTAATTGAAGAGATATCAATGTTTGGGGATGTTGAGTTGATTTCCCAGCAGATAAGAAATATTTGTCAGGACAAACACCCTCGACTAAGATCATATAGAAATGAAGTGTGGGATCTGATTGACAATGTTTTCTTGGCTTTCAACATTTCATTTATTCTGAGATAAGAGAATTCCATGGCTGACTCTTTGGCTATATCAACAAGCAATTTCAGAGTTCCCCCACCACCTAAATTCAGGTATGATGTTGAGGTAAGATATAGGCCCTCTATACCTGACAATATCAAGTATTGGAAGGTATTTGAGCATGATGTTGAGATCAGAAAATTTCTTGATTATGTTGATGACTTCTCTTCATTACACATTGATCTGGATCATGATCCTGAAGGTGACCCTCACACTATCTATTTCTAAATAAAATTGCTAATCACCATATTGTTCAGCTGCCTAGCAACCACATTCCCAAAGGACTAGTTCCACTCGAAATATTGTTCGATTGGAAAAATGTGGCAGTAAATTTTAAAGGCCCAACTGAGGAGGTTGATGTAGTTGAAAGAAATATTGGTACAGAGGATGATCCTAAGTTCGTCAAGTTGTCAAGCAGCTTGTCAAGGGAGCAAAGGACCAAGTATGTCGAGTTATTAAAGGAATTTGTTGATGTGTTTTCTTGGACCTATGAAGACCTCAAAACATACGACACAACCATCATTGAGCATAATATCCCATTGAGAGAGGAGGCCAAACCATTTAGGCATAAATTAAGACAAATAAATCCTATGTTGCTGCCTATTATGGAAAAGGAGGTAAAGAAGTTGTTCGACACCCAAATCATTGTCCCTTTGAGATATTCTGAATGGGTAGACAACCTAGTCTCGATGAGGAAAAAGAGTGGAGAAATCAGACTCTGTGCCGATTTCAGGAATTTGAACAGAATATCTAATAAGGAAAATTACCCTTTGCCAAAGATGGAACACATATTGTAGAGGGTGACAGGTGCATCCAGAATTTCCATGATTGATGGATTTTCTGGCTACAATCAGATCTCTATCCTACCTGAAGACAGAGAAAAGAAATCCTTCATCACTCCTTGGGGCACATTCATGTATGCCAAAATTCCCTTTGTATTGATGAACGCAGGAGCAACTTTCCAACGAGCCATGGACAACACCTTCATTGGAGAAAGAGACAAATTTTTGGTCATCTATCTGGATGACATAACAATCTTTTCCAAATATGATAAAGAACATTGTCAACATCTGCAAAAAATGTTCTCGAAATGCATAAGTTTTGGTCTCTCCATAAATCCCAAGAAGTCTTTATTTTCCATGCAGGAAGGAAAATTGTTGGGTCACATTGTATCATCCGAGGGAGTTAGGATTGATTCAAGCAGGGTGGAAGCTATTCAAACCTTGTCGCTTCCCATCTCTAAGAAGGAGGTTCAGTCTTTCCTAGGCAAAATCAATTTTCTTAGAAGGTTTGTTTCAAATTTTGTTTAATTGGTGAAGCATATCACACTCATGCTCAGGAAGGGGAACAAAGTAAAATGGACTGTCGAATCCAGAGAATCCTTCAATCAAACAAAAAAGGTACTAACTAAAGCACCTGTGCTAGTCAGTCCTGATTATTCCAAGGACTTTCTGATTTTTTCCTTTGCTTCATTTGACACATTGGCCATTGTTTTACTACAAAAGAATGATGCAGGGCTAGAGCATCCTATCTCCCTTTTCAGCAGAGCATTGAGGGATGCAAAGATCAAATACAACATCATGGAGAAGCAGGCCTATGCCTTGGTGAAACCTCTTAAATATTTCAGATTCTATGTTCTGCATTCAAAAATCATTGCATATGTGCCTTCATCTTCTGTGAAGGGATTCTCATTCATCCTGACATAGACAGGAGAAGGAGCAAGTGGATTACCAAAATCCTTGAATTTGATCTGGAAATAAAACCCACGAAACTAGTTAAAGGCCAAGGTTTAGACAAGTTGTTGGTTGAATACAATTACAAATATTTGGGGTTTAACTTCATCAACACTTGCTCATAAGATCAAAAAACTGATTTGTTTGACAAAAGTTCTCAGGACATCCCTCCATTGGAAGAATGCACCTGGTACAAAGATATTATATTTTTTCTACAACATTTGTGACCTCCAGATGGTATGGGAAGAAGTAAGGCAAGAGATTTAAAGCTCAAAGAAATTAGATATTTCCTTATTGACCAGGTCTTGTATTGGAAAGACTCTCTAGGAGTGCTTCTGAGATGTCTAGACCCACAGGAGGCCCAAAGGATTATGTTTGATTTTCATAGCAGTCTATGTGGAGGGCAACATTTCTGGAAAACCACAGCCTACAAAATTCTCAGGGCTGGGTACTACTGGCCTACTCTATTCACTAATGTCTGTGTGAAAATTAGGGCTTGCATCAAGTGTCAAAAATTCTCTGGGAAGAAACATCTCAAGTCTCTTCCATTGAAGCCAATAGTAGCTTCAGGACCCTTCCAATAGTGGGGCCTAGACATTATTGGGGAGATTCACCCTCCTTCAAGTGGTCATCATAGGTGGATCCTAACTGCAACAAATTATTTTACCAAATGGATAGAAGCTATCCCCACAATGAGTGATTCCCATAAGGTGATCATCAGTTTTCTTGAATATATTACGGCAAGGATTGGTTGTCTGAACAAAATTGTTACTGATAATGCTACATTCGTCAAGGATCAACCATTGGTCAAGTTTTGTGAGCAGTTCATATTTGCATTGATTCAAACTACCCCATACTATCCTTAAGGAAATGGATTATCATAGTCCTCCAACAAAAGCCTGATAAAAATCATCAAAATACTGCTAGAGGAAAACAAGAAGGCATGCGATTCAAAGCTCAAATTTTCTCTCTTGGCTGATAGAGTGACAACAAGGAGGTCCCTTGGCATCTCTCCTTTCGAACTTGTATATGGTACTAAAGGATTTTTTCCTTCTCATCTCGCCTTGCCGGTGGAAAAGTTCTTCTAAGACTTCCAGGAAGAGCCTGATGACATGATCAGGAGGATACATCAACTGGTAGAGGTGCAACAAACTAGAGAGCGAATGACAAACAAATCACATGAGTGTCAGTAAAGGATAAAGGAGGATTTTGAGAGGAAAATAAGAAAAGAGGATGTCCATCTGGGAAATCTAGTGCTCAAATGGGATATGCTCAGACAGGACAAGGGCAACCCTGGTAAATTCAAAGCACTTTGGATCGGTCCCTTCAAAATTTCTAAGGTATTATGAAATAATACTTACATGTTGCAGAATTTGGAGGGAGACTAATTTTTTGGTAGCCCTGTAAATAGGCATTTCCTGATTATTATTTTTTGTTTAAAGCCGCAGTCGACGTCACACCATTGTAAATATTGTTCCTATTTTATGTTTATTTTGTTTTAAATAAGAGACTCCATAACCCAAAGCTAAGGAACTAGAACTACTTGTTCTTGGAAGCTCACAGGGAGCATGCCATCCCCTGTGGAGCCAATTGTTATCACATAAACTTGTCAAAGCCTTAGGGTTTTGTGGTTTCTACCTAAGTCTATATTTTTTCCCATCCCCCTCCTTTTGCAGACCCAATTGTAAGGTTTTTATTTTCGTCTTATTGTTTTATTCTTTTGTTTTCCTAAGAAGTATTGGCCCTAAGCCTTTTTTACTTCTCTAAATTCAATCTCGTCCCTCTCTTAACCTCTGTCGTTGATCTTTTGTTTTCGTGAGCCCTCGGTCAGTCATTCAAGTAAACTGCACATGCCACATTCGTGATAACTAGGTGCAACACTTGAACCAGTTTGATATCAACTCAAATCAAGCGAGTGAACAAGATCAACTTTCATCGACAGATAACCATCAAGCAGATCGGATCGACGACCATCGGGTGATCGGGATCATACAGTTGAAACAAGTTTTGTGTCAAATAGAGGTACGAAATCACAAGGTCAATCCTAGCCATTGGCATAGGGAAGGACACGTGGTGCAACATTAGCATTTCGTGGTTTCGCGAGATGGAGTGATCAAGGAGAAAATTCATCAGAACTCACAAAATGAAAAATTGTGATAAGAGCATAGTCGTTCATCAAAGGAGAGATCTGGACCGATGGATCAACTTTTCATGATTTCGTGAGTTAGGAAATTAGGAGGGTAGAGTCTTGAAGACTCATGATATGCGAAGTCTTGAAATGATCTTGACCATACATTCCAAAAAGACATATGGCGCAGTATCAACATGTAAAATTTATTTCACGGAAGCTAAAGTGAGAAATTACGATGACCCAAGGTCCTGAAATGTCGATGTTCAGTAGGGCCATCCGATGCAAAGGGATATGTGTCACCCAATCCAAAAAATCGCACTTTCACGACTCAGAAATTTCAGTAGGCTCACAACGCAAGCTCGCAAAACATGAAATCCCAAAGCACCTAGGAATTAGGCACATGGTCACAACCGAGGGTCATATGAAAAGGAGTTGCACAAAGGATCAAATCACCTGATTTGATCACAAAGAAATATCTGTGTGACCTCGAGGTGCCAGAATTGACTCGAAGGAGTCGTGAGCTCACTTGGGACATTCATGGATGTCAAGCCTCGTCCTGATCCTAATAAAAGTAGTTAATGAAAATGGGGAAGGTGGTTGAAACCTCGTTTCACCACATAAATGGAAAACATGGAAAATATGGATGTGGAGGGCAGACTGCCATCTGAAAGTTCCCTGTCATGGATTTTCTTGTGAAGCCCATACCGATCTAATCTTGCATCTGATAGAAGAATGCAAGTGCATCCTGACATAAGAATATGTAGATGCCAAGCCTTGAATACAGTGACCAGAGCACGTTTATGTAGGGAGAAAGTTACTTTAAATATAAATACTCATTTTTGATATTTTGTTAAGGTTGATGGTTGAGCCAAGCTCTCGTATTGTAAAGTTTTAATGAAGCCTCTGGTTCTCTAGTTTTGTGTTGCCATTTGTGACTTGTTGTTTAATGACAGTCAGCATTTTTATCATCTCTTTGCTTCTAATATTGAAGGATCAGGCATGGGTGATCCATTCGAGTTGTTTTGATTGTATTGTAATGTATGTTTGATTGCATATTGTCATGACCTTTTCAGTTTCATGAAGTTTTGAATTCAATAAGATCTTGTATTCAAAGATTTTCCCACTTAGGCTGGTGGAAGACCCGATTTCCATAGTAGACCTCTACATCTCCTCACCAGTTTTCCCCCCTACTCACCCTTTGCTACAACTTACTGACTTAAGTTAGATCAAGCCCTCACCTGCTTATGCATGCCAGCCCAATTTTCTGAATTAAAGCGCTATAATCCTGAGACTGCGTCCATTAGACCACCCTTAAATTTATTCACTGTGACATAAAACTAATGGGTACTACGCTTACCTATGTCAAAATATAGAGGTGAATTCTATTGTTAACACCAAGAACAATGCATTTTTCAGCAACAGGTCCATGCCATCCAGAGTAAAGTCATGGAAGTGACCCAGAGGCTACTGCCAGTGTAGGATGAAGCCTGCACACTTTTTGAGGAGATTGAGGGACAAGGTGCACAGCTAGAACAAGTAGTCACCATGGTGGAATAATGACTGGAAGGACCGATGATCGAGAAATTTATTTAGGAGTTTGTCGAGCAGGAGGCTCTAGAGAAGCAGCAGGTCAAAGCAGCTCGAGCCAAGCTCGAGGTCTTCGAAGCAGAGTTGCCCAGATCAGAGTGACTCGGGACGAGTCACGGGTGAGTGTTAGGGGCCTGTTGGACCTCGACCAATTTTTGGAGAACCTTGGTCGTGTTTGACCATTTTTGGGACTTCGACAGGCTGGTCGAAGATGAAGTGCCAAGCGAAGCGGAGATCATGGGATCTCTCCCCCTTTTGTGGGATTTTTGGGTTTGGGGTTTATGTAACGGGTAAGGGATGTCATCCCATGGGTTTACCCATGTTTAGGCCCCATTTTTAATGTATAAATAGATATCTAGGTGATGTAAGAAGCATATACCTAGTAGAATCGGCTTAGTGTGGAGCTAGAGGCTTTGCGCATAGTTTGTGTTAAGACTTGCAGAGCTAATTGCAAGTGATTGTAAGAAGTTGGTGTGTAGACTATGTAAGAAGGATTTTCTATTTTAATTAACTCGGGAAGGAGGATCTGGCAAGGTGCACGTAGATCTCCTGTCCTATGAAGAGTTGGTTTTGTCGCTCTGTGCATGTAAGAGGATTTAAAGAATATAATAAAGAATTTGGTGGACGTAGCCCCATGCTGGGGGTGAACCACACATATCTTGTGTTGTGATTGATTTGTGTCATTAATGTGATTTATGCTTAGTGCTGAATATTTATGTATGTTATATGCATCTTATATAGTATCTTAGTGCTTAATAACTTGGATGAATGCTAGATCTGTTGATGTTATGTGCTAAATGGTCATATATGATTAGATCTTGTTCAATACAACGTTTTTATGTAATTAGGGTTTTACCTATGAAGTGATTAAAGGGTAAGGAATAATGAATGTTAACTTCTAAGTTCTTTGTTAAAGAATTGAGATCACATATCTATTTCCCAACTAGGTTGCAAACACTTGAGTCCTGCAACCCCCCCTGCCTCTACCTTGGGTGAGACTTCATCTGCTTTGCAGATTTTTCCGAAAGGGTCGGTAGTTAGGGTTTTTTTGGTGTGTTTTTGAAGTGTTGAACCCTAGGTCTGCCCCTATGCCAACACTAGATAAATTTGATTTTCACCCTGCAATAGCGTCCTCTTCACCTATGAGAAACAAATCATCAACGTACAAAACCAAGATGAGTGGATTTGACCCAAATGGTATGAAGTATAAGTTAGGATCTGTTTCACCCTTGGTAAATCCCATAATCTACAAGTATCTGTTGATCTTGGAGTAGCATGCCCCAGGTCCCTATTTAAGCCTATACAAGGCTTTCTTAAGCCTACATACATGATACTCCCTCCCATGTACCTCAAAGCGCTAAGGTTTTTCTATGTATACTTCCTCTTCAATGATCCCATTAAGGAATGGTTTTTCACATCCATCTGATGCATCCTCCACCTCATAACTAAATAAATATAAATAACAGCTCGAATAGAAGCATACATGGAAACTAGAGAATTTTTCCCCTCGTTGTCCACTCCCTCTTTCTGGGAGAACCCTCTCGCCAAAAACCTCACTTTGAACTTCTTGATGCTAACATATGCACCATGCTTGATCTTGTAGAGTGATCTGGAACTCACAACTAACTTCTTTTTTGGTATTGGCACTATGTCCCAAACATCATTCTTGATAATATATGTGCACTCCTGTACCATAGAATGATTCCATACATGTTTATATACTTCTTCCTAAAAAATGGAAGGCTCAACATCAATGATGCTACTCATAAGTATCATATTCTCCAGAGGCCTTTTCTTTGTGACCACACTCTTAGGAGCCTCACCAACATCCCTCAATATCTGCAATAGTCACTTGGGTCTCCTGATAGGACTGGAAGGGGATAAATTCTCCTCTCGACCTGAAGTATGAACTTTTAACTATTTGGCATTCTTCAGATCCTACAACTCCTCGTCCTCTATTAGTGCTGATGAATCCTGCCATTTGTTAGATTCCAATATCTCCTCGAACTTAACATCTCTACTCACAATTGTCTTCATTTGCACTAGAATTAAGATCCTCTAATCCTTTGAGGTCTCAATATACCCCACAAATATACCATTTTGTTCTGAAGTCTCCGTCTTTATCCTCTTCTCCACAAGAACATGGATGTAAACTAAACAACCAAATATCATCAAATGACCAATCTATAGATTTACTCTTATGAATTCTTCCTCCGGAGTCTTGTTCCCCAATATCCTATGAGGAATCTTTTTCTACACATACACTGTTGTGTTACATACCTCTTTCCATAGGAACATAGGCCATTCATTATCATTTATCATAGCTCTGGTAGAACCAATGAAGGATCAATTCTTTCTCTCTGCAACCCCATTCTGCTAAGGGTTGTATAAGATTTCTAGATCCCTCTTGATCCCTTCCTCCTTGAATTTTTTTTTGAATTCATTGGAGGTGTATTCTCCCCCATTATCTGACCTCAATACCTTCATCTTATCACCTATATAGTTCTCTACTAGAGCTCTAAAATCCTGAAACCAACTAAAGACCTCATCCTTGGTATTCATAATGAAGATCCTGGTTTTCTTGGAAAAATAATCAATAAACGTCACATAGTATGACTATCCCTATAATGATTCTATTAACATCAACCCACTCACATTTGAATGAATAATATCCAAGATCCCCTTGGACCTAATCTCCCTGCTAAGAAAAGGAACCTTGGAATCTTTCCAAGTGCACACCCTCTAAATTCTCCCTGCTACTCAATTATGAACTCTGAAAGACCTGTAACAATTGCTTTCAAAATTGACAAAGCCCTGTAGTGTATGTGTACCAACATCACATGCCACAACTCACATAGGTTGTCACTATAGTGTACCAAATAATGAACAAGATTTCCATGTAACCTGTATAAAGTTCCTTATCTAACCCCAACAACCACTATGTTATTTATTGTATCTTTCTCTATACGTATGCACACCTTCCCTCTCTGAAAAGTAATGGAAAAACCCTTTTCTTCCATAGCTAAGACTAAAAGAAAATTCTTCTTCAATCCTAGTATGTAAATCACATCATGGGCATCCAACGAACCCCTTTACTCGATATGAAACGTAAATGTTCCTTTTCCCTTCACTGCATACTTGGCATCATCCCCAACCTTCACATGAAAATATGAGTTACTCTCCATCAGACTGCTAAATATCTCTCTTGTTGATGTCATATGACGATATGCACCACTTTCAAAGAACCATGCACACCTCACAACTGTTTTGGTAGAAAGGTAAGAAACTAGTGATAAATCCTTCTCAAACTTTGTTTCAAACTCATCAATTTGTGTCTTTCCATTACTCTTATTCTTCTTCTCCAAACACTAAGATGCATAATGTCCATTCTTATGACATGAGAAACAATTTATTTTACTCAATTCCTTCTTCTTCCCTGGTTGTGAGGATCCTCCATCATTGTTACCCTTCTTTCTAGAACTATTTTATTTTCCCTTCCTTGTCTTACTACTCTTACACTCCTCCTGAGTCTCTTCTTGGATGAAATCATCCCAAATTCTCTTCCAATCTAGGATATTTTCTCGAGTGAAAACTCCCTTGACAAATGGTTCCCATTAATTGGGAAGACCATTCGATGCCACATTCATGAGCTCTACATCCTTCATTTTCTCCCCTATGGCTGCAAGTTAATCATGCACCTTAGTGATCCTCCTGAGATAATTGGTAACATTATCAGATCTAGACATCTTCACTCATCTAAGTTTATTCCTTAAGATCATATTCCTATTCATGTTATTTCTCTGGAATAAACTTACCAATGAAAGAAAAAAAATTATTTGGCCATATTATTCTCGGTTAGGTGAGGGATTACATGATCCTTCATGGAATATAGGAGGACCCTTTTTCCTTTGATATCCTTCTTGTTAAGAGCTTCCAAAGTTGTCAAATCTGTCAATGGAGAAACTAGTTTATCCACTAACTCACAAGGGTCATACTCCTTCAATGCCAAATTCACTCTTACTTTCCAAGATAAGAAGTTGGATGCTCCATCCAATTGGTATTCAACTCTCAACAATGTTGCTTCCATCCATAAAACTTGTTAAACCACCCTAGAAATAACTTGTTCTTGAAAATTTCCCTTATACAAACCTATACATGCTTTTATGTAACTGTCACCACTGTGAATTGTGTATGTATGTGACTGTCACCATTAAAACCCACACATGTATGTTACTATCTCCACTAAGACCTGCATATACATGACTTTTCTCAAAGCCTCCCACGTATGTACATCATTGTTCTTTATGTGACCCACGTACACCCCTCTACACCTACAAAAACATGTTTTACCTCTGTATGATTGTTTTCTTGAAATATGTCCTTTGATTTCCACCTTGTTGATTAATTGGGTTATTTTTTATTGATGTCAACCCTTTAAGAAAGTTTGGTAGAAAATTTTGGTAGCCCTAACAGTATGATTAAGGGACATCAGTTTGATTGATGTATAATGCTATGAAGTTTAATATATTTGTAGGTAAGAATATTTTAGATGGATATTACATTTCATTACATTTCCAACGATATGAAAAACATCATATAACTCCTCATGGTTAGAGAGTTATGGTCTGGTGAAATGGAGAACCCTCATCAGGTATCTAGAAGGTCAAAGAAGTAAAATTAATTCTAGAAGCTCCTAGAAGAAGTTGACTAGTCAAGTGGGTGAAACTAGGAGTTAGTCATGGTTTAAGTTGTTGCAATAAGAAAATAATTAAAAATAATTTAGTTGCAACTAGAAGTTGAGAACTTACTGTTTCTAACAAAGTGAGTTATAAGTGGTTTAGTCCTAAAACAAGGAAAGTGGGTTAAGTTGGTTAGAAGGTAACCCCTTGAGGAAGCTACATGGAAGTATAAATAACAGAGAAAGGATCTCCCATTAGCACCTATTGAATATGATTGAATATCTATTTTTTGAAAGATTATTTGGGAAGGTATTATTGATAGAGAAAATGATGACAAGAAAAGTGTGGCATAAAAATTGTGGCAGGAAAACTGCAGTAGAAAAATCGTAGCAGGAAAAATGCAGCAGAAAAATTGCGGCAAGAAAAGTGCAGAAAACATATTGTGATAGAAAAAGTGTGATAGAAAAATTGTTGTAGAAAAATCGTTGTGGAAAAAGTGCGGCAGAAAAATCGCAACAACAAATTCGAGACAACAAAATCGTGGTAGCAAAATTGCGGTAGCAAAACACTACAAGAAGAAAAAAGGCATGGTTTTCACATGTCTAGTGTTGAATTTATGAATTTCGTTGAGGGTTTTCCTAGTAAATCTATTGGATGCCCTCTTGGAAGTTTAGAGCTTGTTGTAGAATTGATATGAGGTAGATCTACTGAATTTTAGTATCAGTTCATGTTTGAGGGATTTTGGTTCAGGTACGTTGCTGAAGTTATTGGTACAGATAGAGGTTGTATAACAGTGAGGTTCTAGCATATGGTTTGAGGTAGTGTTTGAGGTATATGTGATCATATTAGATTGGTTGATGAGTATACAATGGCGGGTTTCTCAGTGAAAATTTGACATAATAGGTTGTGACAGTGACATATTTAGTTTCTACATTTGACACTTATATTTCAAGGTGTTGGATGGGGCAATGATAGGTGGTTTTAGCCACCTTCTGGTTGTAGCCAAAGAACATAGGGGGTTGCAACCTCCTTCTAGTTGTAGCCATAGAATTGGGGAGTTAGAGCTTCCCTTAGGTTGTAGCCTTAAAATAGGGGGTTAGAGCATCCTTCCAGTTGCAACTGGAAAACAAAGGAAGTTGTTACTTCCATTGAATGTAATTCTTAAATACAAATAAGAAAAAACATCATGTGGTTTTCTCCCGCATTGAGTTTCCATGAAAACAAATATTGGTGTATTGTGTATTTGTATGATTGTTCATTTGTTCATGGTTTATTTACTCTGCACTTATTGGATGATAATGTTATATTGATCATAAATATAAATAACACTTGCATACTATGGTTAAAAGTATTTAAAATCTCAATTACTGATTCAGCCCCCCTCTCAATGATCCAACAATTGGTATCAGATAAGGTTCCTTCAAAAATCCGTTTAACCACTGAAAGGTAGATCATGGAGAGCAACAATATGTATAAAAATGGAATACCACAATTTGATGGACAAAAGTATGCATTCTGAAGAAAAAGGATGAAAACATATGTACAAGCATAGGGATTTGAAGTTTTGAAATCAGTTGTAGATGGATACAAAGAACCAACAGTTCCACTAATAAATGTCAACAGAAAGAAACTCAGTCTAAATAATTCAAAAACCAAAAATGCACTTCTGAATGGTCTTTGTGATTCAGTATATAACAAAGTTATACATTGTAGCTCCGCTAAAGAGATTTGGGACAAACTTCAAAATATTTATGTAGGAGATTCAAAAGTCAAAGCAACAAATATTCAAACTTACAGAGGCCAACTCGGACAACCTAAGATGAAGGAAGATGAGAATATTGTAGCTCACTTGTTACAAGTTGACGAAACAGTGAATGCAATCATAGGATTGGGAGAAGAAATTGAAGAATCTATAATTGTTCAAAAGGTACTAAGATCTTAGCACTAGAAGAAAGAGGATATCTAGAATCAATAAGAATGGATGAACTACATGGATTCTTTACAGCCTATGAAATCAGAACCGAACAGGGAAATCCAGGTATAAAAGAAGCAACATTCAAAGAATCCAAAATGTGAAAGAAAAAGGGGAAGAAAAAATAAAAATAATACAATAGCAGTAGTGACATTTCAGAAGACGATAAAGAAGTGGCCGACTTTGTCAGAATATTGAAAAAGGGAACTGATGGTAGATATAAAGGTAAGCTTCCATTGATTAGTTTTAATTGTGATGGTATTGGTCATTTTTCTAACAAATTTCCTCATAAGAAAAAGAAAAGAGATGATGAACATGATTCAAGTAGAAAACAAACATATAAAGGAAAAAAAAACAAATAGAAATTCTTTAAGAAAAGTTTGTGCACCAAAGAAGACAACTCCTCATTAGATGAAGATGAAATCAGTGAAAGTGGGACAGAAAGAGTTATATTCATGGAAATAGAATACTCTGATAAAGAAGACACCGAAGAAGAATATGAAGAGGCAAAAGTTGACTACCGAGAAAAAATGTTGAATGTTATACAAGTTATAAAAAGAGAAAAGAAGAAAAACAAGATGCTCCAAGTAGAACTAGACAAGAAAGAAGAAACTCAAGAACTAGAGAATATGATCAAAGAATTGTAGGTTAAAATAGAATAAGATAAAAGAATTGAAGAAGCACTCAATGAATAGTTAGAATAAAGAGACATGATCATTGGAGATTTGTGTAACGACCCTAAATTCATAAATGGTTAAAGATTATTAAGTGAGATTTAATTAAAGAGAATAATTGTGGTTGATAAAATAATATTGAACTGCATACCGCATTTACTGACTTGAGACATAAATTTAAGAGATCAAAAAAAAAGAAATGATATAACAGGGGTTGCGTATGCAGGGTGGGAGCCCAGAAATCCCGAGAAAATAAAAACATTAACGAGGGACGAAGGACGAAGGACGGGGGTGGTTGTGGAGTAATTGCGTGAGTCGGTAGGGAGGAATAAGGCACGGGAAGAGGGGGATGTGCGCACCATTCAACAGGGATGGATGTTGCAGACTGTATTGCTGAGCCAGTTGTATTGGCTGAGAACCATTTGCGTTTTGTCGTGACCAGAATTTCTATGCACTGTGGTATTGGCTGTGAGCCTGTTGTATTCTTTGTGGATTGTTGGCTTGCTGTGAGCAAGGAACAGAGTATTCTGGACTGTGGCTTTGATCAAGGGAGGCACTGAGTTGCTGGAGGTTTTGGCCACGGAGGGCCAGGATATCCGTAGATATCCTGGAGCTAGGTAGTTTTCCTAGTTGGCAGGGAGGAAAGTAGTTTTGGGAAGTTATTTGGTTGTTTGTGGCAGGGTTGATCTGTGTAGCAGCAGGCAGCAGGAAAGCAACAACAATTAGCATCAAAAACAAGTACTTTGTTAAGTTATGTATTTATTTCTTTCTGTCATGAAATCAATATTTATTGATAAATCTAAGTTATTCAAGTTGCTATTATGAGAATCACTATTATGCTAAGAAGATATTGTTTCAGTTTACCAAATAAATCGTTTATGAATCTTAATGATGTTTATAAGTATATGGGCATTACATATGGTATCAGAGCGTCTTAGTTCGAAATTTGGGGCCTAAGGGCCGAAAGCCGGAGTGTTAAATCCAGCCACGCTTAACCTGTAGGAGATACGCGTTCAGTTTGACTAAATGGGATTTATACATGATACAGTATGGTATCCAAGCTATTGAGCACAAAAAAGAGAAGTCATAACGTAAATTTTATTTGGGTAATGCTGTTAATGAAGTTTCAGGTAGAATAGACACCTGAAACCGATGAAAATGTCGAGGGAAGCTTATCTGGAAGGCTTGAAACTGGTAAGATTCAATAATTATGCGAACCATACTAAATAAAATGCAAAAGACGTTTGCTGGACCTTGAAAAGGCCTACTTCATCTCGAACTTACCTAAATGAGGAACTACCGATGCGCAGTCAGAAAAAGGAAATTTAGCAGACTTGTACCGCACAGGAATAGTGTGAACTATTTGCCTATATTAAGCCTCGATGATTGTAATAATGTGAAAATTTCAAGAACCATGGACCCATATAAAATTTCAAATGTGCAAAAGAGAGAAATTTTTACATTACGTAATGTTTCATGCAAATTAATCATTATCTCAAAGAAGAGTTGTCTGTTACACGGGAGAACGGATCTGCGCCGTCGGAGCTCGAACGAAATCCCGTCAGTCGTTAGAACTGGAAAAGTTGCACGGGGTTTAAGCCCTAGCGTGCATAGAAGGATTCATGGAAGAGTCATCGGGAGATCTGGGTCATCGGGGTTTTGTTAAGTCTAAGAATCGAGACCTTGTGGTTCTCGAAATCCCGAGAACGAATCCTAGCCATTGATCTCGGCAGGACGCGTGTCAGCATTCTAGGAGGCATCAGGATTTTACCATCGGAGATTTTAGGAGTGTAGAACCATTGCATAAGGAAATCGCGATTCGCGATTTTCCGATAGGATCAGAGCCGTCCAAATAGTGAGGACATGTGGCTAGAGATTCCGAAGAGTCGGGCATCGGGAATCGGAGTTCCCGGAGACAAGAGACTTGTACATGTTGAATTCGCAATCCGCGATTTCCCGATCGGATCTGGACCGTCCATTTGTGGGTGACGCATGTCAGAAGATCCCGAAGAGTCGTGGATTGAGAAATCGGGGTTTTTGAAGACAAAGAAACCGCGTCGCTGGGAATCGCGATCGACGATATCCCGACAATGACGTAAGCATGGTGGGACCACTAGAGTCAGAGTGGAAGACTGGTGTCCGTCATCTGGGAAGAGTCAGGAAATCCGTAGGGAAAATCCCGGTACAATCACAGCTGTCCATCTATGAGACAGGAGGAAATGATCGAAAACCATTGGCGTTTGTCCCCATCGGGATATCGGGAGTCCCGGAAACATAGCAACAAGGGTTGTGAAATCGCGAAACACGATTTCCGGATAAGCCAAGGGACAGTGGGGCCCACAGAAGAGCCCACGGTGGACAGGTGGCATTGGGTATCGGGATATCGCGAGTTTCGTGGACAAAGTGTCCATGCACTACGAAATCGCGAACCCCGAAAGCCGACGCAGATAACTTAACCCTTAACCCTTGATTAAAATAATTAATTAATGATGGTTTAATTGAGACCTAAATTCATCGGAAAATCGGGAATCCTAAGGACGTGTGCGCATTGACATCACAAACGCCGAAACCCCGAATCCCGATAAGGTGACACAAGGCCATGATTACGGAGGCAGGTCATATAGACCAAGGTATAACTCGTAGGGGCTAGCCCATAGAGACGAATCTCATCGGAAAATCGAGAATCAGGAGTCTGTGAGAACAAGGGTTCATGACAATGAAAGTCGTGAAACCCCGAATCCCGATAGGGATTAGGACTATGGTCACACAGGTGCAGGTCACATGGATCTCGGTGTAGCCGAAAAGGCCGACACGTAAGGAAGAGGCGCATCGGGTATCGGGATATTGGGAATTCCATAGGTACGGGATTCATGCAAGTCGATAGCGCGATATCCGAAATCCCGATAAGGAATAAAGTTGTGGTCACAAGGAAAGGTCATGTGGATCACGAGCATAGCTTAGGGGCTAAAGCGTTAGGGACATATCGGAGATCGGGAATCCGTGAGGGCAGGAGACTCTCGGAATCGGGCATAAGGAAACTCCGAAACCCAAAATTTAAGTGGGAATTTTGCAGTTAGGAGCCGAGGGTCATGAGCAATACAGAAGACAAAGTATATGCAATTAACCACATGCATATGCAGAGATGAATAAAATTATAAAGTTAAAATGGATTAAATTAATGTAAATAATAATTTTAATTCAACTATGTTATTAAAGTGTAAGGTTAGCCTACCTTAAAGTTCGATGTTGACCAAGCTTAGATGCTTAATCCTAACCCAAAACCGAGTCAATTCCCCTTATGGAGTAATGTATGTTTACAGACAAGTAAAGAAAACTTATGCCTAACCCTGTTTCTAAGTTTGAGTAGCACCAATTTGAAACGTCCTGGGACTCACCCTGATAGCTTTGGGTGATGCTGGTTAAGTCATACCAGATGGCCAAGACTCGAAGAGGTCGAGGTCGGGGAGCGTCGTCACGGGCGCCACCCACGCCACCAATGCCATCACCACCACCAGCACCACTAGCACCATCGCCCGAACTAGCTCTCATACTACGCTCGTTAGAAGCTATTAACGAGACTTTAAAAGGGCGCCAACCAGCAGGGACTGAAGTGGAACCCTCACCATATGGAATGGGTAATCCAGAAGAATCAAGGGATTCAGGGGGAGGGCTTCCACCTGAAGACATCACTCGAGAGTTGCAGAAAATAAAACTTCCGGAGTTTGCCGGGGGTTGCGCCAGTGAACGCGCGGAATGATGGTTGGAAGGCATGACAAGGTGTTTTGCCTTAAGGGACTATGTGTCCAATTCAAAGGCAAAGATTACAATTTTCCAGTTAAGAGATAGCGCCTTGAACTGGTGGGGCAACTTAGAAAGACAACTACACCTTACCCCAGGCACGGTATCTTGGGAACTCTTCGAGGAGAGGTTCTGAAGGAAGTATATACCAACATACTATGAGGAAAAACAAGTAGGGGCATTTCATGCCTTAGTACAAGGAAACAAGACTGTGGAAGAATATGAGATCAGGTTTATGG
>SNQJ01S0018678.1:71913-86172 GCA_010110895.2 Picea sitchensis
ACACTTCCACTTACGGGTTCTATTTGGAGTTAGGTCAGTATAGCTGACGCTCCAAGATAGTCTAGCAGAGGACGGATAGGATGGGAGACAGAAGTAGGTTAGGAAGGAAGGATGAGTAGAATAGTTGAGACATATGGAGATCTGTTTGTGATGGAATTTGATGAAGGGATAAATGTGTATATATGAATATCCATTAACTAAACTACAGTTGTGTAAAATAAAATTGTTAAACGGGAAAATTTTGATTAAAGAAATTTTTAAACAATTGACTAATTGTTGTCTTTTATAAAAGACTAGTCTTGCTGACTGAATTGACTGCATGCATAAATTACTAAAGGATGACAGTTTGATTATTAGTACATTCCCGAGACTTGCATGTACTAGCTACACATGCATTTCTTTTACATATACACTAGTATGTATGAGATTTTTTGACTTATTTACTGTTAATTCAATTACTTGTTGTGAATGTATGAACCATGCTCTTTTCCTCTGTACCATCCGACACCTTAACTTCGGGATGAAGTTTCTTGAAGGGTGGGTGTATGTAACGACCCTAAATTCATAAATGGTTAAAGATTATTAAGTGAGATTTAATTAAAGAGAATAATTGTGGTTGATAAAATAATATTTAACTGCAGACCGCATTTACTGACTTGAGACATAAATGTAAGAGATCAAAAAAAAAGAAATGATATAACAGGGGTCGCGTATGCAGATGAGGGTTGCGTATGCAGGGCGGGAGCCCAGAAATCCCAAGAAAATAAAAACATTAACGGGGGACGAAGGACGGAGGACGGGGGTGGTTGTGGAGTAATTGCGTGAGTCAGCAGGGAGGAATAAGGGACGGGAAGAGGGGGATGTGCGCACCATTTGATGGGGATGGATGTTGTGGACTGTATTGCTGAGCCAGTTGTATTGGCCGAGAACCATTTGTGTTTTGCCGTGAGCAGAATTTCTATGCACTGTGGTATTTGCTGTGCACTATGGTATTGGCTGTGAGCCTGTTGTATTCTCTATGGACTGTTGGCTTGATGTGAGCAAGGAACAGAGTGTTCTGGACTATGGCTTTGATCAGGGGAGGCACTGAGTTGCTGGAGGTTTTGGGCACGGAGGGCCAGGATATCCGTAGATATCCTGGAGCTAGGTAGTTTTCCTAGTTGGCAGGGAGGACAATAGTTTTGGGCAGTTATTTGGTTGTTTGTGGCAGGGTTGATCTGTGTAGCAGCAGGCAGCAGGAAAGCAACAACAATTAGCATCAAAACCAGGTACTTTGTTAAGTTATGTATTTATTTCTTTCTATCATGAAATCAGTATTTATTGATAAATATAAGTTATTCAAGTTGCTGTTATGAGAATCACTATTATGCTAAGAAGATATTGTTTCAGTTTACCAAATAAATCGTTTATGAATCTTAATGATGTTTAGAAGTATATGGGCATTACAATTTGGAAGGAGAGATTGCCACATTGAGAAAGGATATTCAAAAGAAAAATATGAAGAACAACTCAAAATTTTTGGATAACATTATCAGTAGTCAAATTCCTAATCATGACAAGTTCGAACTAAGATAAAATTAGAGAGAAAAGGGATCAAGATCCAAAATCACAGATCAAGAAACATATCCAAAAATCTATGCAAAAACAGTCAAACGAGATAGGAAGTTATACAAGGAAGATCATAGGGACATTCCTCCATCGAGAAGATTCATATTTTAGAATCAACGCCAGCTGGAAACAAACAGGCCTCAGGAAGAAGAAGGATTCAGAAGAGTTACTCCTTTCATAATATCTTCAATTCCTAGGTATCAAACTATCATTTTTGTTTTATGCTATGCATGGAATAATTTTGGACACAAAGTTGTAAATTGTAGAGATAATAGAAGGAACATAAACAACCTTGAAAGTCATACACAAAATGGTAATCCAATAAGGCCAAGTGAAACACAGAGAAGAAGCTACAATAGGTTTGAATCATTGAGCACTGAATTGGAATGCTACAAGTCCAAAAAAATTGGACATGACCAAAGATTGTAGAATGATATGCCCTCCTAGATAATCACAACATAATAAAAATAGTCACATACAAGAACCTTAAAAGAGAACATGGATAAGAAAGCATGATCATTATAGAAATGAAGAATGCACACTCTCTCTACAAGCTAAGCATATGAAACATGGTTGGTATGTCAATAGTGGTTTCTCAAATCACATGACAGGTGATGAAGACAAGTTTCTAACATTGAGAAAGGAAAGATATGGATCAATATCCTTTGCAAACAAAGACTTAGATAGAATCATTGGAAAGGGCACAGTCATAATTGGAAACAAGGATACCAAGGAAAAAAATGTTCTACTAGTGGAATATATGAAACATAATCTTCTAACTGTAAGTCAAATGTGTGACCAAGGTCACAATCTTATGTTCGATTCACAAAATGTGAGATAAAAAAAACAGGTTTAGGAAAATTGGTTGCAACAGTTGTAAGAACTTCAAGCAACATATGTATTAAGTGAAATTGGAAATGAAAAAGTGTTTTCTAAGGAAGGAAGATGAAGCTTAGCTATGGAAAATAAGAATGGATCACATAAAATTTGATAACCTTGTCAAAGTTAGAAAAAAGGAAGAAGTTGGAGAAATTCCCCAGATCACGAAGCCAACCAACACTTTATGCAAGCATTGTCAACGAGGAAAGAAAAAAAATACCAGGTTCAAATCAAAGGAATACTCAACGACAAGACCACTAGAAATTGTTCATACTAATCTATTTGGACCAACTAGAACAAAGGTTTTAAAAGGTGAAAAATACTTTATGTTATTGGCTGATGATTATACAAGAATGAATGTAGTTTTTTTTCCCGGAAATAAGTCAAAAGCATTTGAAAAATTCAAGGTATATAAGGAAATGGTTGAAAATAAAATGGACTAAAAAATCAAATGCTTGAGATCTGATAATGGAGGAGAGTTTACTTCAAAGGAATTTATGGATTTCTGCAGCAAGAATGGTATAAAAAGACAATTCTCCATTGCTAGAACACCTCAACAGAATGGAGTCATTGAAAGAAAGAACATGACAATACAGGAAATGGCTTGAACAATGTTAATGGATTCGACGTTGACATATGTTTTTTGGACACATTCAGTGCATACAACAATTCACATTCAAAATAGAGTAATTATCAAGGACAAAAGTGACCAAACTCCTTATGAGCTATGGAAAGGAAGACCAACAAATGTGAATCACTTCAGAGTCTTTGGAAGAAAATGCTACAAAAGAAAACAAGATGGCATAGTGGAAAAGTTTGATTCATGTGTAGACAAAGGTGTACTTGTTGGTTACTTAAGTACAAGGAAAGCATAAAAATGTTACAATCTAAGGATCAACAAAGTTGTGGAAAGCATCATTGTAATGGTTGATAAGACAGGTGGATGAAAATTAAAGGAAGAAGAAAAAGAGTCAGTGGAACAAGTTTATGAAGAAGAAGCATCAGAAGGGGAAGATGAAGAAGATAAAATAGAAGTAGAAGAGAAATAACAACAAGTACCTCCAAAGACAACAACAAACGAATACAAAATAATTATCCATCAAATCATATTATCGGGAACAAAGATGCAAGAGTCGAGACTAGAAGAAGAATTCATTCACCAGAACAACTACACCTAGCACTCTTATCTTTGATTGAACCAAACAATTTTGAAGAATATAACAAGGATGAATTCTCGATAAAGGCCATGGATGAAGAACTAGATCAGATATAGAAGAATGACACTTGGGAATTGGTTCCAATACCAAGGTACAAGAATGTAATCAACACAAAATAAATCTTCACAAATAAATTGAATGAAGATGGACATGTTACCAGGAAAAAATCTAGATTGGTTTGTAAATGATACACACAGGTTGAAGGTATCGACTTTGAAGAGAAATTTTCCCCAATTGCTAGAATGGAACAGTCAGATTGTTACTAGCTTATGTATGTTCAAAGAAGATTAAAGTGTATCAAATGGATGTGAAATCATATTTTTTGAATGGAGAATTAGAAGAAGAAGTCTTCATTGAGCAACCATAAGGATTTCAGTTATCAAAAAATGAATATTATGTTTGCAGATTAAAGAATACCTTGTATGGTGTCAAACAACCCCCCAGAGCATGGAATTCCAGAATACACAGATGCTTACAACAACAAGGGTTCAGGAAAGGAAATTCACACAACAACCTCTACATCAAGGTAACTCAAGATAGTATTTTATTAATTGAAGTTTATGATGATGATATTATTTTTGGAAGTGATGATGACAGGTTCAGCCATAAATTTTCAAAGGATATCCATAATGAATTTGAAATGTCATTACTTGAAGAACTATCCTTATTTTTGGGTCTTCATATATGTCAAAGTAACCAAGGAATTTTTATTTCTCAAACCAAGTATATCAAAGAAATGCTAAATAGGTTTGGAATGGAAGATTGCAAACCAGTCAGTATTCCTACGCAAGCTAGTTTTAAGTTAAGTAAATATGATGATTCAAAGTATACAGATCAGAGGTAGTACAGGTCAATTATTGGAAGCTTACTTTATGTGACAACATCAAGACCAGGTGTAATGCAGGGAGTTGGATATGTGATACGATTTCAATCAGAAAAAAAGGAATCACATGTTTTAGTAGTAAAGAGGATATTAAGATATCTCAAGGGTACAAAAGAGTTTGGATTATGGTATCCAAAAGGAAAGGATTTATAACTTATTTCCTACACAGATGCAGATTAGGCAGGTTGCATTATGACCAATGAAGCACCATTGGAGTAGCATTCTACTTGGGTGAGTGTTTGGTATCTTGTCTAAGAAAGAAATAGTCATCAATATCATTATCTACAGCCGAAGCAGAGTATATTGCGACAATAACATCTTTTACACGTGTTCTATGGATGAAAAAAACTCTAATGGATATACATGTTGAGTGTGATGAGACCATTCCAATCTAATGTGACAATACAAGCACCATCAATATCTCAAAGAACTCAATGATGCACTCCAATACGAAGAACATTCCAATGAAGTATCAATTTCTAAGGGAATAGGTTGAAGAGAAGAATACCCGAGTTGAATATTTGGGATCAAAATAACACATGGAAAATATCTTTACAAAACCGCTTCCAAGGGAATCCTTTGAGTATCTTTGCCAGAGACTTGGAGTAATTTCTACTCCAAAATGAATGTTTTTGAATGATTATATTATATGTCTTAGATTTACAGAAGTAAGCACCATATAGAGGACAATTTGTGTTGGGGCAGGAAGAGTTCAGTTAGGGGGAGAATCCCCAAGGAAATTTTAGTTAGGGGGAGTAGCCTCGGATGGGAAGTTACCTTTTCCATTGATGTCAAAGGGGGAGAGATTTATTAGATGTAGGATAGAGAGTTAGATTCTTGGAGAGAGAGCACATAGGCATGGTTATAGGGGGAGTGATGGTAATAGAGGGATCATGAGCGATATGACTTTAGCATTGCATCAATGTGTTTCCATCAATGCCAAAGGGGGAGATTGTTGATTATTTGAGTTGGTTTTCATTTTGATTAAAGGACTTATTTTTTATTGATGTATAATGGTATGAATTTTAATAAATTTGTAGGTAATACTATTCTAGATGGATAGTACACGTCATTCCATTTCCGGTGATATGTGGAGCATCACATAAATCCTCATGTTTAGAGAGTTATGGCCTAGTGAAGTGGAGAACCCTAATGAATTATCTAGAAGGTCAAAGAAGTTAAATTAATTCTAGAAGCTCTTAGAAGAAGTTGACTAGTCAAGTGGGTGAAACTAGGAGTTAGTCATGGTTTAAGTTGTCGAAATAAGAAAATAATTAAAAATAATTTAGTTCCAACTATAAGTGAAGAATTTACTATTTGTAGCAAAGTGAGTTTGAAGTGGATGAGTGGTTAGAAGTGGGTTATCCCTAAAAGAAGGAAAGTGGGTTAAGTTGGTTAGAAGGTAACCCCTTGAGAACGCTGCATGGAAGTATAAATAAGAGAGAAAGGATCTCCCTCCCATTAGCACCTATTGAATATAATTGAATATCTATTTTGTGAAAGGTTATTTGAGCAAGTATTATTGATAGAGAAAAGTGTGGTAGAAAAATTGCGGTAGAAAAAATGTAGTAGAAAAAGTGTGGATGAAAAATTGCGGCAGGAAAAGTGTGGTAGAAAAAGTGCGGCATAAAATTCACGGTAGGAAAAGTGCAACAGAAAAATTATGGTAGAAAAACTGCGGCAAAAAAACCGTGACAGATAAATCGCGACAGTAGAATCGTGGCATCAGAATTCTACAAGAAGAAAAAAGGTATGGTTTTCATATGTGTAGTGCTAAATTTATGAATTTGGTTGAGGGTTTTCCTAGTAAATCTATTGGATGCTCTCTTGGAAGTTTAGGGCTTGTTGTAGAGTTGATATAAGGTAGATCTACTAAAGGTTATTATTGGTTCATGTTTGAGGGATTTTGGTTGAGGTATGTTGTTGAAGTTATTGGTACAGATAGAGGTTGTATAAAAGTGAGGTTCGAGCACATGGTTTGAGGTACAGACTTGTGGTATAGTGATTGAGGTATATGTGATGAGATAAAATTGGTTGATGAGTATATAGTTCCATGTTTCTCAGTGACAGATTTGACAGAATAAGTTGTGACAGTGAAATATCCAGTTTCTACATTTGGCACTTATATTTCATGGAGTTTGGAGAGGGCAAGGATAGGTGGTTGTAGACAGAGAACGTAGGGGGTTGTATCCTCCATCTGGTTGTAGCCAGATAATTGGGGATTTGGAGATTCCCTTAGGTTGTAGCCTGAAAATAGGGGGTTAGATCCTCCTTCTAGTTGCAACTGGAAAACAAAGGAAGTTGGTACTTCCAATGAATGTAATTCTTGAACACAAATAAGAAAAAGCATTATGTGATTTTCTCCCACATTGGGTTTCCACGTAAAAAATATTGGTGTACTGTGTATGTGTATGATTGTTCATTTTTTTATGGTTTATTTACTCTACACTTATTGGATGATAATGCTATATTAATCATAAAGATATATAAAACTTTCATATTGTGGTTAAAATGATTAAAAATCTTTATTACTGATTCACCCCCCCTATCAGTAATCCATCATGCTTGTTGGTTATGGATTTCCTATGGATATGATATCATGTACTTAGTTTTCTCTCATAGCACTATATATGATACCATGTTGATTTTCATGGATTCAACCCTTGGTATGCTCTAATACTATGTTGAAATTTCCCCTACTCAACACTTGACCCTTAATTCCAAATAAATCACTTATTAAATTAAATCACAACTCATTAATCAACTAAACATGCAGCAAAAGCATAAATAAGGAAACCAATTCAAGTACACCCAAACACCGATATTTTTGGGTAGATACCCCTGGAAAACCCCTGGGGGGAAATCTAGTGCAAAGAATGATTTTATTATGCTAAAATTAGGGATCCCATAATAGGGATAACGACCCACTGATAGAAATACAATTGCAGACAAACCTGTAAAAGTTTGACCTATTTTATGAACCAAGACTATGTGATTTTCAAGGTGTATGTGACTTTGATTCATCAAACCCATGTATACACATGACTCTTTCAAGAGAGACCCATGTACATGTCCAAAAAAATATGTACGACATGACACTCTGTTGTGGATTCCTCTGATTGAAACCCACTTGTGTGATCATTTATTCTCTCTTCTTCTTAATGTGATATCTATATGGAATTTCTTCTCCACCTATCCAATATCTTCTTCAATAACAATCCTTTGTGATTCAATCGTCAAGTTTATTCAAGTGTCTTTCTCCTTATCCTAGCCTGGATTTTATAATCATCAGTTATATCTCCAAAGTGATTGAGTGCTGAGAATACTTCTCACATCACTTGAGATTTACATGATAAGATTACATGCTAATTACTTTTATCACTTTCCTTAAATAACTCAATTAACTAATTACATGATTAATTAATTAAATCAATTTACTTTAATAATTCCTTTAATCAAATTAAATTAAAGAGTATAAGGCTTTGGACGATTTCCACATGTCTATACACATAGAATTGTGCAAAAAATACTTGTCTAATGCTACCACTATCATCAACAACATGAAAAAATAAGACAAAAACACTCAATTTAATATGAATATTGGATAATATTACATATCTTGTTGTGTTTTCGAAAAAGAAAAATACGGTGAAAGAAGATCTTGAGGTTGTGTATGTAACTCATCAAATTTTCTACTAGTCACGTGATATGGAAATTTGGAGATATCATCTATGTTTGGTTTAATTTCAACAATGAATTCCAATTCACTCTTAGGTTGTAGTCCAAGAAACTCTTTTTTAAATACATAAATAAATGAGTACAAAAAATTATTCATTTATATATCGATTGGATGATTGTTCTTGTTCGTATCCACTATTTCACACATATGTCATCCCTTTATAAGACTGATTTTTAGTTGTAAGGATGAAATGAATCTTATACATGCCACTCTCTTAGTCCATACTAAGATTATCCTTTTCTCTGAATCATCTATAAAATTAAGTGTCTTTCCTTTACAATATAGAATTGTTTCATGGGATCTAACTAATCCATACCATGAATTATATCATATGATCTAAAAGTGCTAGTATATTAAGGTGTATGAGTATCAATTATCTCCAGACAAAGTTCACAATCCTTTTCTAACTCTATTACCTTTTGTTTAGTACCTAAGGAAATTTTAACTAAGTCAAAATCCATTTGCATGTTTTTCATTAAATAAGATCTAAATAATTTAGTTAGAGAAATAAAACTTCTCATAGCTCCTAGATCAATTTACAAACAAAAAATGATTCCATTTATTTTACATATGGTCTCTAGAACTTTGGATTGATTATTTTCTTGGTAGTTATTCATCATAGAATGAATTATTTGTGCTCTACCCATATATCCCATTTCCTATAATAATTCTCATGTTTTTCCCCTATGTATTCATGCATACAATCTCTCTAAAAATGAGGTCTTCCACACCTCTAACATCCCCCTCTGGTAGATACACTACTTTGTTGCATCTATTGTGGGCATGCACCTCCTTATTGAATATGGTTCATAAAAATATTACCCATGATATAACACACCCGACCCCTAGGTACCCTTTCAAGGGATGGGGGATCAAAATTTCACTTTCTCTCTAACATCTCTAAACCCCCTCTTAATGGCACCACATTTTTCTGTGCATCAGGAGATTTTCCAATGACTATCATCATGCTCAAAACTGAGCCCTAGATCCAAACTTATGGCCCGTTAAAGTTTTGGGGTCTGTATCATATCCGCCTCAACTCACTTCTTTTCCACATGGCTCTTACCACTTATCTTCCTACGTGTCATAGATGTGGAAATCACCACATTTCCCTTCATGTAACACATGATATTATGAGAAATTCAACGTTCGACACTGAACGCCCCTTTTTCCTTCTATGTGCCTATCCTCCGGAGTCTCGAAATCCCGATGGATTCCCAAAATATTTCCATGTGGCTCTATCCTTCGGCCTATTTTGACTCATCCAAACTCGCCACTCCAATCCTCCAGAGTCCTAAATTCCTGGACTCTCGAAGGGTCTTCTCTTACATGTGGTGACGCATTAAATGAAATGGTAGGGATAGGTGCTATGGACCTTCAACTGATTTAACCCCAACGTTCCAGCCTCCCAATATTCCCAAAGTGCCAAACTCCCAAAGTCTTGGGTACTCCACTAGGTTTTGGTTGAGCACTCATGCACAAGAGGAATGACACGTGATAAGGGCAGAGGTAAGACATAGCCCCATGAGTGGGTGACACACGTCATGTTCTAATGGGAACATAGGATGTATGAAAAGCACAAATCAAGGTGACACATGGCATGTCGAACGTGGGTCCACATCACCCTGGATGATGTTGGCATGACATGTCACTCTGGATTTAAAACCTTCCAATGCCCATTATCTCTCACAACCGAGATGTGTCCATGTAGGTCCATAGATATACAGACTACGTTGCTTCACAAATTCTTCATTCAGGGAATCTGTTGTGTGATTTCCTTGTTACTCCCAGAGTGGTTAGCGTCGATATGACCATGACCTAGATCCAATGGTCAGAGAGAATCCAGAGTGATTCTTGGATCAATGGTTCTCATCACTTCGTGAGTTCGACATTTAGGGGTTTTCCCCCCTTGACACTCCCTTTCTCCTAGAGTCCCATTCTCCTGGAGTGGTGAAAGATGGACTGACCACGACTTAGATCAAACGGTTGGGAAGGATCTGAGGGTCCTCTAATATATGGTTAGTGTTACTTCGTAACTTCGATGTTCGAGGGTTTTTGTGCTACAATACCTATGTTCTCCCGAAGCAGTCAATGTCAGGTATACCACGATGTAGATCCAATGGTTAAAGAAAATTATGAATACCCTCAGATCTATGGCTTGCGTCACTTCGCGGCTCTGACATTCAAGGGTTTTTGCAGTTATAAGGTTATAGCATCCCGAATCTCTGAAACCAAGAAAATTCTTAGCTCCTTTCGGACATAGCAAAGGGTTTGAAGGTCTTAGTTACATGGGTTTCCTAGAAATCCTCGAGGATTCACACTCTAACCTTAGCCATTATTTGGTTAGGGTCGTGGACATGAACCCCCGGTCACATGGATTGATGGTTTGAAAGGGGCACCCTCCTTCCACATATATCGAATTTGGTGACATGCGAAGGTGAATTGAGGGGTAGACATGATTGATGTGTTCAACAAAGTCTGGATACCACCCTTATAATACAAAACCATTTCTTGGGGAAAAATTTCCCTAAGGGTATTCCATCAAGTACATACATCATAAACTTATTACTAAACTACTCTAAAATCCTATATCTAATAGATCTCTTACTACTAAGTAGAGGAAAACATAAACCATGCAAAATACCGAGACTCACAGGAAAAGCAGTAAGCATTTCTAATGTTTAATGAAACGATGTAAATTTAATCATAGACCCATACATTCAACCATAATTTCGACTTTAATACACAGATTATATCAATACTTATCAAATGACATGATAGTGAATTAACTATTGAGAGGGGTGATCATTTCCAGCCAACTGTAGGCACAACCACTCTTGATTCACAGGGATGATTTTAGGGGCTAAATTTCGTTCATGGGCTAATTTTCCATGCTTTTTCCAAAAAAGAGATTCACTATTTTAAAAATGATTCTCCCAAATTCTATAGGATAAAATTATTTTAACTTAAAAATCGCCAAAAATTTATAAAAAATATATAAAATCCTTAGAAATTTGCATCTTTTTACAAAATTATCGCCAATCATTTATAGTTGACATATGAAATCTTAGTAACATTTGCCAAGGTTTCTACATTTTAAAATAAATTTCCATCCTTAAAATCATCCCTACTCCTGAACGGATTTATCATTGATTACCCCCTAGCTAGACCATGATTCTCTGAGAGAGACTCTTCTTTATTGTTCAGTGAAAGTCAGGGACAGAGGTTACTCTTCTCCTCCCATAGGGACTTAGACAAATTATTTTCTCTCTACCAAGAAACGGGGTCTGCAATATTCTTTGCAACCTCGTTTATTAGCTTGGATTGAAAACAATGTTAGCTACTTCTTGCAACCAAATAAATCTTTTTGTTCATTTATCTTCATAACTATAGAGCTTCACACACTCTCCTCTCTTAAAATAAGTGGTCTCCCGACTCATCTTCTTCTCAATTCCCTCTACCCAAAAAAATTCCTTCTTTTCTTTCCTTCCTCAATAAGATTGCATGGGTCTGAATGCCTAATTCGTGGTCGGGTCTAGAATTCCTTCAGATAGGTACTCTTCCCATCTCCTCATTAATTCTTAAGGAGGACTTTCTCAAACACCAGCATGATTGGTGATTTATTTCTAGGTTAGAGGATTGTTCTGGGTTTGGATAATTTAAATCCAGTAAGCTACTAGTCTGGTGGGGGTCATCTCAACCATTTCTGGTTCCCCTCACCATCTCATGCGTCATGATATACCTTGGAAAACCCCCCTCCTCAGTATCTATGCAACACTATCCATTTTATTTAATCCCATAATATATATATATATATATATACACACACACACATTACCTTTTATAATAAAAAGTTTCATCAGTTCCAATGTCCACATGTATTTAATCTACCCATAGTATATAGGAAATTTATAGTTATATTTACAAGTTGGGGGAAACAGGGGTATTACACATGAATCCCTACTTTTGTTCTTTAAAATCCCAAAACCCGTCTTCATAGTGCCTCTCTACACTCTATAAATTATCTAGAACCTCCACATGCTAAATGATGTTACCTAGGCATTGTACCAATTGGTGGTATAGTTGGTCTATATTAATTCCACTCATATAACCATCCTTAGCACTTAAATCTCTCTAAAAAAAAACATAATGTGAGGTACAAGGAATCATTATATTAACTTTTTCCTTAATAAAGGGTTGACTTGTATATAAATTTATTCACTTTTAACTTCTTTTTTTTCAAATGAGGACAATATATAAATAGAACCATCACTCTAGATTCATATTATGTTATAGTTCTACCTTCCTACCTTAATTCACTAAAATATTTTGATGAATTCTTTTGAGATGAAACATTCTTCAAATTGTTCCTCAAACATTTCCCAAGCTACCTCAGAAATATCTATATATTGTTAAGATATTTAGACACTTAGGAGTTAGTTAAGATCTACTTGGTCTAATGTGTCGTTATGTAAAAGTGTGTTTCTTAGAGTGTTTATTTAGTATGCATTTGTAGTTAGAAAATCCGACAGTCACGATATGTTCTCGACATAGAGTTATCTGACAGTTCATATTCTCCTCGATCTTAACGACCATTGATCAGTGGCTTAAAACCTGATTGGTCCATGATCTCTATTTAAAGAGCACGGAGGGTCATTTGTCGATGATCGATTGTGAGAAACTCTCTTGTAAAATCTCTCTGTAATCTTTTTATTTTGCATTAATAAACTGCTCCAAGTGGTCGTGTTGGTTGGGGTCGTGGATGTTTCCCCGTAGGGGTTTTATCAAGTCAAAATATTGGTGTGTTGATCTTTGATATGGTTGTGTGAGTGGTTACTAAAGGTGTTCGTCCTCTGTTCAAATATCTATGTTCCTCAAACATTTCCCAAGCTACCTCAGAAATATCTATCCCAAGTTGTGACAATAAATCCTTCCACCATAATAAGGTGTTCCCTTTAAGTTGGAATATCACCATATACACTTTGTTATTAGTGGTATAATCATGTAATGAAAAACATATTTCCATGCCATCTAATTATGATTTATCCATCTCTCCATAAGTATCACCCAAAAAATCTGAAAATTTTACCTTTTCCAATTCTCTATATGGGTTACCTCCAGGTGAATTACAAGTCCATCATAAAAACTTAAAATAATTCTATCATGATGAATAGTAAATAAATTCATGCTAACTATTGTATGCCATCATAAGTAGCATATGCCATCATAAGTAGCATATCATCATCAAAACATCATGAATAACAATGAGCCAAATGCTAACTACTACATGCCATCATAAAAACATAACAACATCTTGTGATGATAAATAGTGAAGAAGAACATGATAAATACCACATATTTTCATAAGTAACATTAAATTATTAACATAAAATAACCTAATTCTAACAACCACATGCAATCATAAGTAATATAACATGAACATGATCATAATAGAACCGCATGCTATCGGCCACATTCCATCATAGATAACCTAGAACTTCATCTGTTATCAAGAATAAACCTATGATGATAATAAACATAACACACCATATATGTGGGAAAATAATAATCAATAATTCATGATAATACAAGTAAATGAGAATATAGATATCACATCTAATGATGTAGTAAAATACCATCTATAAATATCAATTTATTATTTCGGTTAGTTTGTGATAGGTTTAATGTCCTAGATGGATATAAGTGAGATGAGAAATTACATGTTAAGATCTGGACAAAGCACCATTTTATGTGTAAACTCATTATAAATCTCTAGATATTGAACTATTATATTTATAGTGTTACAATTGTATGTCGTCTAGAACCTTTTATTGTACCCTTTCATTATAATTGTACCCTTTGTATCATATATATATATATATACACATACACATACACATACACATACACACACACACACACACACACATATA
>SNQJ01S0018679.1:28203-77922 GCA_010110895.2 Picea sitchensis
TCCTTCCTATCAGTGGCAGTCCAACAATGAAATCCATTGAAATGACCTCCCATTTCGATTCTGGAATAGAGTGTGGATATAGTAATCCTTGTAGATGTCTATGTTCATCCTTCACATGCTGACATTATAGACATCTTTCCACGTAGTTGACTATGTCTTCCTTCATTCCTTTCCAGAAGAATAAGGGTTTAAGGTCTGCCCTCATCTTCGTGACTCCAGGATGAGCCATGTACACTGCTCTATGAGCCTCGTTTAGGATCAAATTCCTCAATGCGTCATTGGGTGGTATGTAAATTCGACTTTTAAATCTCAATAATCCGTCATTGTCCACAGTAAATCCCTCAAATTTTGGTACCATCATTGTGTTTTGTTCGAAAAATCCTTGACCTCTTTGTACCAGTAATATTCACGATGTAAATTTAGTATATTTTCACATAGATTCGTCTAAGGAGGAATCACTGAAAATATGCATGGTCTCTGACTCAACACATCCGCCACTTTTTTCACTATTCCTTTCATGTAAGTAATCTCAAAATCGTATTCGCTAAGCAATTCCAACCAACGTCGTTGTTGCATGTTCAAGTTGTTTTGCATAAAGATGTGTTGTAGTCCATAGTGGTCCATTTTTATTTCAAATTTTCTTCCAATAAGGTAGTGTATCCAAACTCTCAAGGCATAAACACTGGCTATCAACTCCAAATCATGCGTTGCATTTTTCTCCTCATGCCTTCTCAACATTATCGAGATGTAAGCGATCACTCGATCGTCTTGCATCAATAATTTGCCTAAGACTTTCTAGGATGCCTCAGTGCACACCAAGAAGTCTGCATCCATGTCAGGGACCTTTAGTATTGGCGTTGTTGTCAACATCTCCTTGAGCCTCCGAAATGGCTCCGCKCATTTCTCGGTCCAAACAAACTTCTTGTTATTCTTCTGCAATTATGTGATCGGATTCACTATCTTCGAAAAACCCTTGACGAACCGTCRATTATATCCCACTAAACACAAAATMTATGCACTTTGGGGACATTCGTTGGCATAGGCCATTCCATAATAGCTTCGACCTTTGTTGGATCCACAACGATACCTTCATCGGAGATGACAATCCCTAAGTAGTGAATCTTTGATTGATAAAAYGAGCATTTAAACAATTTCCTATACAATTGTTTCTCTCATAAACATTGYAGTACCATGTGCAAGTGCTCGTCATGGTCCTCCATCGTCATAGAGTAAATTAAAATATCATCAATGAATACTTGGATGAACTTGTCCAAGTATTCGCGGAACACCCCGTTCATCAAACTCATAAATACCCCTGAGGAATTCATCAGTACAAACAGTAAAATAGTAAACTCATAATTTCCAAAACTCATCTTAAAGGAGGTCTTAGGGATGTCATCCTCTTTGATCCGTAACTGGTGATACCCTAATCTCAAGTCGATCATTGAAAACACTGTCGCACCCTTCATCTGATCAAATATATCATCGATCCTTGGCAATGAATACTGATTCTTGATCATTTCCTTGTTCAAATGACGATATTCAATGTAGATTCTCCATGACCCATCCTTATTCCATATGAAGATAACAGGCATACCCCACAGTGACACACTTGGACGTATAAGTCCTAGGTAGAAAAACTCCTTCAGTTGCATTTTCAATTCCTATAAGGCGTTCTTGCTATCAGTTCACTCCTGGTTTTTAGGTCTATGGTAAATTCTAATTCCCTCTCAGGAAAAAACCCTGGTAACTCCTCTGGGAAGACATCCACAAATTATAGCACCACTGGAAGGTTTTCTAGACCTTCCACTACTCCCTTCTCGTTTAATGCAAGGATGACATAAAGCTTACATCCCTTGTGCATTCTCTTTCATAGCTTCAAGGAAGAGATGAACCTCAGGGATACTCCTTGGTTCTGACCTATAATCACGCATCTCTGTCCCTCATCATCGACCAAGCTCAATCATTACGTCTTATAGTCGAGTATCACATCATGCGATTCCAACTAGTCCATATTGATTACTACGTCATAAGATCCTAAGATCATGACGTACATGTTGGCCTTCATGAAAAAATCTCCAAAGTGAAGGCTACAGTCTGTAATCCTACCTCCAACCTTTTGCTTGGCTCTGGAAGCCATTCCTACATAGACTAACTCGACATGTTTGATTTCCTTTACATAAATTCATTTTAATGCTGCACCAGAAATAAAACTCTTTGTAGCACATGGATCTATAAAATAATAAGGGTCTGGTCAGCGACGATACCTAACATCCCAACATGGTCGACTGGTGCTCTTCCTGGCGGTTATTCTCTGTTGCATGAATTCGATGGGCATTTCCCAAATCTCCCATGGTACTCGGTCCGATTCATCTAGATACTCTGGTCCTCTCCACTGGGCAATCGCGCTGGTAATGTGGCTCCCCACATGTCCAAAACCCTTTCGTCGGTCCATTACTCATGGTACCTAAAGTAGAAGTTAAGGGCCCACCGACCTGGAACCCTAGTTTGTTCTGCTAAACATGCCTAAACTGTTGTTGCTGCGGTCGACGTTGTTGCTGGTGTTGTGTTCCTCGGTAAGAAGTATTCTACTGAGGGACTGGTTGCCAAGGTGTAGTGAAAGTGGATCCTCTTTGGAAGCCATGATATCTTGGTGAATGTCTAGCTGGTGTCTGATGTTGCTGCGCACCAGATGACACCTACCCCGCTGGTATCGCTGGAGTCCTGCTCTGACCCCCACCGATAAGATCCTCCTCAGTTATGAGGTCCTTATGGACAACATCATTCAATATTTGAGGCATCATAATCCTAAACTTTGCACTAATTTTTACATTAAGGCCATACACGAATCTGTTGACCTTAAGTTTCTCAGTATTTAGGTGTGGAGCATATTGAAACAACTCCATAAAATGGGCCTCATACTTGGGCACCATACAACCACCCTGTCACAAGGTGTTTAACTCATTGAGTTGATGCTCAATGAATTCCTCAGATAGAAACCTCTCTCGGAACCGTTCCTTGAACAGTTCCTTGAACAGTTCCCATGACACATCTTCGACAATTGTGTTCAATTGTGGCAGGACTGTCTTCCACCATAGAATAAAAATCCCCTTTAGTTTAAAGACCTCCCTGTGGACCTTCATGCTGGAGGTCGTAATCGCGAAGCATGAAGCACATCTCCTTGCTCTCCATCCAAGCCTCGATGGTTGAGTCATCTGCGACACTTGTGGACTTGAGAACGGATCCCTATCGAGTTCTCGGTGAATGCTAACGGTACTGGCTGGGGCACGTTGTGGAACCTCAGGGGTACAAATTCCCTGGCCTCATCTTAGTACAGATGGTGAATCAAGGCCACTGACATTCCCTGGAAGGACCTTGTTAGACCATCAACATCCATTACAATAATTGAATACATCCCAAGGACTTGTTCTTCCCCTTAGGGGTTAGGCTCTGAGGACGTGGGAACTTTTGGAGGCATAACATCTCCTTCCATGACACCACGTTGTGAATCTCTCTAGCGTCCTCTAATTGAGATCACAACATGGACACGTTAAATTTTTAATTAGCGCTAGGTTATTACTCAAGAGTTTATTGCAGTGGAAATCATGGCGATCCATAGTCGCATGGTTGAACCCACTCTGATACCATATGTAATGACCCCCGTCATTAGGACAACATGCGACACATAACAAGAGATTTTATTTTTTTTAAATGACAAGGAAGGTAACAACGATAACTTTCTATCAATACAACTCGATGACAAAAACAATGCACACAATTCAGACAACAGACAAATTAACGACCCAACACACTAGCACATTATGCCCATGGGTGTAACAGACAAAAATCAAATAGGAAAATAAAAACTACTACTTGCCCATCCTACCCTCCACTATTAGGACCTCTAGGACACATAAGCAATGCTCAAACCCAAGTTCCCATCAATTTTGACCATTTAAGGTCTCAAGGCTGGTGTCTGTTCTGAGGAACAAGGAGGTGTCTAAATCCCGCCCGACACAAGCAAGACCAGGCCTACTAAGCTAAAAGACAACATCAATCAACCTAACACAACATCCCCAACTGACATACGTAACACGAACCTTCAATGTGAGTAAGAATTAGAAATCATTGATCAACATTGCATGGCGCACAAATAAATAAACAACAACCGATCATTAGAGGCCCTTCATCACGCACAACCAGAATAAATCTATATTTATGAAATAATTTAATCAACCTTAAATTTATGAGTGCACAAGAGAGATGACATACAAATCTATCCAGAAAAAAAAAAATTGAGGCGCAATCCTATTTAATTTCCAGGTTTGCTAATTGATCAATCGTCAATTAAAATAAAATTCGAGGCGTTCTGAAGTGATATACATTTTGGGGACCCTCATGAAATCTCGCATCCATCAAGTCAATGTAAACGTTAACTGCAATATTCATCTTGGAAATTTAAATATGAATTGACTAATAAAACTACATCTTGTTATGCCTCCTTCTAACTTCTGCAAACATAGAATTTATTCTCCATTAACCCATTTACATCATACACCATTAACTTCTGACGACACAAAATCCCATGCATTGATGATCTATTACATTCTTGTACCTGAGTTTTATAATTAAGAGTTCGTGGGAAACACTGATATACATCAAGGAAATATAAGGATTGTACAATATTCAAACACAAGTTAATTAAACCTAAATGTCGATCACATTTTAATAAAATGATAAATAGTTTGTCATGCCATAGCTAGAGTTAAAAGGAAGAGATCTTCTAAATTTTGACTTCCCAAGATGGTAAACATTGTTTTAGTTTACAATGTAATGCTCGGACACTGTGTAATAAGCTCATGATTTATTTTCTTAAATGTGGTATCAACCTCCCTAGAATTATAAGGTTTTCTTAAGCTCAAATGTCATTTTCGAAATACTTGCAACAATCGTAATTATATCCAACCAACAGTTATAAATAATAGACCTGGAACTAGTAAGGTTGATGCTAACCATTAAATAACCCATATGTTACTCTAAAAAAATTATAAGACTTTTATCACAAATAAATGGGCACAATAGTGGTGTTAATCACAGTTTTCATCGCTGCATCCATCATTACATCATTAAATCTGTTACATAAAATTTGCCAGGGAAACTAATTACTCAACTGCAGAATGCAAACAGAACCCACCACTAGAAAAATAATCTCACAACCATAGATTTACTAAGGTCAAGGATGCTATCAACGACTATAAATATACACATTATTCAATTCATTCCTTCCATTTCTCTCTCAAGAAAATTGCCACCATCTCTAACCATTAATTACTTAAATCCCTTGTGATATTCAAAATCCGTACATAAATAGACCAAATCTTAGGGTAACAAAAACTCTCAATCAATAAATATTTTCGTTTTCGTGTGATGGTTAAAATCTCAGGGTGGTATAAATTTCTCTATAGTTAGAAAATCACGTTGCAATAATCAAGGATATAAAATCTGGGCACCTTGTCAGCGAAGGAATTTCACAAATCAGTAGAACCGCCACTAACAATTAAAAATTCCCAGGTATGTAATTAAATTTAAAAATGCCACGACTACGCTAATCAACAGTTCAGTGATCCCATTGGCCAAACTGTCAACTTACTATAACAAATAGAAAATATAAAAGGTTGAGGAGAAATCGCTATACAACAAATCGTTTTATAGAAATTATGCATATCGTTATACAACAAATCATTATACAGAAATTATGCATATCGTTATACAACAAATCGTTGTACATAAAATATCGTTATAAAAAAAATATTGTTATACATCATATCGTTACAACATATTGCTATACAACAAATCGTTATACATAAAATATGCATATCGTTATAAAACATTTCGTTATACAAAAAATATGCAAGGATTGAGCATCAATCGTTGAGATTACTATGAGGGTTCCTACAAGATCGTAGTGGTACTGTCTGATATTCTCAGAAGTCCTCAGCAAGGTAGAGATTGCAAGGACTACTTATAACTGTAAAGTAGTAAAGAGGAGATGGTGCTTCTCTAGTGTACCAGAAAACTCCGAAGAGATGACTCTAATCCCAATATCAGTACAATATTCAAATTTTGCGATGTGACAAGAGATGGTACTAATCATAAACTAGGCTAGCATTGCAAGACAAGGAATTTTTATTCATTAAGATTTCTGGCACAAAGATATAAAGGATCCAAGATGCAAGGTTAAAAAAAATAAGGCACAGAGAAAAGGAATGGTTTGCTGGGTAAAGATAGGGAATAAACGCCCAGGAGAGAATTCCTTACTAGGCAAAGAAATGATTCTACAATTATTATCCATGCACAGGAAAGTAGGGAATTTGAATCTAAATCTTTAACACCTGAGTGGAAGATAGTCGATTCGGCTCCTGGCTGACTGCTTAGACACAGACTAATGTGAAAGATATACCGATTCGTCCCTCCGGCCGACCGCTTAGACACGCACTAATCACTTAAAGGATAAATAAAACAAAAGACAAAACATGAACATAATTTCTATACCCTCTTCCGTGGAGGACAAAATAAAAGAATAAAAACTCAATCAAGGAATAAATAAAATGAAGGCAGGAGATAAAAAAGCGTAGACAAGGTTTTGAGTCCGGAGCTCATTCCGGCCACATGAAATTAGGTAGTAACTCATAAATACAAGATATTGTGGATAGCAAGGTTCCTTACAGGATGAATCAAGTGACAAGGGGATTACAATTACCGTAGAATTACATATGCGAGGAAATCTCATGGCAATGAAATCATCATCCGAATACAATAAAATAAACAAGTGCAATTTAAATTTTATTGCAAGAACAACTTTAACGAGCATACCTTTACCGACGACGATGAGGTGAGGATTTCCTCTCGCACATTCGCTCCATCCAGATTCCTCCTGTCGATCAATGAGACCTCACCGGTACCTCCCAGTCAATGCTAGGGCTATTTTTCTTGCCTCTGAGCCCCCTAAGCCGCAAAGGGGCCATGCACACGATACCAACGAATGTTAGAACCCAACTTGCCTCGCAAGGTCAAGCTACCACTCGTTACCCAAGCTGGGTATCCCAACTCCTACAAGAGAAAGTTCAGTCAAGATGAAATTTTAGTAGCGTAACGTTACAAAAGCTAGATGTGATCCACACTCCTCATCTTCCATCCTTTCTATAGAGTTTTCATAGTCATTAGTTTTCCAAAATCCTCATTATATTTCTTATTCATTTAATTAATTTAAAAAAACCTCCCCCGTACACATGTCACCTGATCCCCTAGTTGCACCAAAATTACAATTTTATTAATTAATTAAATTTGTCTATTTCCCTCACCCGCCTAAAATTGTTCCTAAAAATTCTCCTCGGTGTCCCATTATTCCTTTACAATTGTTAAATGACTTATGCCTTACTTAATTCCTAGTTTATTTCATAAATAGAAAGTTCCAAAGGCTAGATTCCTTACTAAGTTAGGCATTCCCCTTTTTCTTTAAGTTTCCCCTTTTCCTTAGGTTTCCCCATTTTCTTTAAGTTTCCCTTTTTCTTAAAGTTTCCCCCTTTTATAACTAAGTTCAGAATTAGCAGGTTTAGACAAAAACAACCAATACCCCTTTTATTAATTAAACCTTTATGAAAATTTCCACTTTAATTATTAATGCTTCAATTTTCTTTACCCCCTTCCTGTTATATGTCTAATCAATTTTTATTTTTTTTGTTCTAAGGTTCTACTCAGACCTAGGTTTTCAATCCACTGGGCTTGGCAACATTTCTTAAGAGAAATATTTGTTATTAAACTTTACTTATCACATCATTCATTTTAAGGCCAACTAGGTCCTAAGGAGTCATAGTTTTCTAGGCATTAGGTTTATTAACTTATAATAGTTAAAATCGTGACATGCCCTTCAGGACGCACTATGTGCTCCAAGGGTGCCACTCGCCTCTTTCTGTTTTCCTTTCGTGACGTTCCCTTCAAAACGCACTACGTGTTCCAAGGGTGCCACTGGCCTCTTGACTGAATTTGGCAGACGTCAAACTCCTGGATTCAGTACTCCGTCAAGTGATCTTGTTGGAGAGTAAGGGCCTCTAAGGAATAAGGAACCTGCCTTATTGCGCACCCCTTAGAATCATCATGAGCGACTGTCACATTCTTCCCTCACAACATCGTGGGTCTTCTCGAAATAGGTAATCGTCAACCTACAGTTCGAGCCATGACGAGAGTGCTAGTAGGCTATGGCAGGGCTACTACAACACCTCTCCCGCAATGTCTCTGGTTGTTGTGCGTGACCCCTTTACTCCAAATGTGAGTCTGGTCGACAAGTTATCATTAGCCTGCATCCATCAACGAATCATGACAACAAAAATAATCAACATCATAATATCTAATCATATGTACATATGTCACATCAACTACATTTAAATCCTAACAATCCACTCCCTAAATCGATCTGAATTCCAAGGGGTTTCATCGATGTCTTGACATCCTCAACGTCCAGAGTCCTGCACAACTTAGGAGAACCCAGTCAATAACACATGTCTATGTAAATACAACAAAAATAACATATGATCAAATCCAAAATATCTCATAATTATAATCAAATCAACCAATCGTATGAAGAACTGGATCACTTGCATGCAAGTGTCCTCAAAGAATAAGCCCGCTCAGTGCGCATAAGAGCGTGATGTTACAAATCCTAATTTTCTCATTTCAAATTTCTTCTTAAGGCTGGTTCTCACATGGTTTAAAAGTTTTGGGTCACTACCAATGAGGATAGGGTCATCAACATAAATAACAAGGATTATTGGATGGATTTCCACTTTTTTGGTATAGACACTAAGATCATAATGGCATCTAGAAAATCTATTGTAAAGAATAATTTTTTCCATTTTTGCATACCAAGATCGGGGAGCTTGCTTAAGACCATAAAGAGATTTCTTAAGGATAAAAACAAGGCTACAATCATTCTGGAAGTATCCAAGAGGTTGTTCATGTAGATTTATTCTTGCATATCCCCATGTAACAAGGTTGACTCGACATCCATATGATGGACCTCCCATTTATGTGAGGTTGCAAAGGCTAGAACAAGGTGGATGGAATTCATTTTTGAAACAAGGGAAAATGTTTTATTATATTCAATTCCTTCAACTTGGAAGAATCCTTTGGAAAATAAATGAACCTTATGTATTTAAACACTTTCATCTTATACATACTTATTTATGTAGACCCATTTACATTTGACAATTTTTCTTCCTTTTGGAAGAGCTACAAGATCCCAAATATCGTTCACCATTAGAGAGAGATACTCTTCATTCAGATCTGGATCATGAATATCTGAAACCTAAACCAGAAGAGAATAGGATCACTAGAACTGTGAATGTGTCCACTGTTGATTTGAAGGATCACCGGCAAGATCAATAGTTTTTTCTCATGTTGAATAGACCCATGTAGGAAGTGGTGGTGTTGGTGCAGGTTTAGTTTCAATGGAATCATATAGAGGATGGTGATAGGTGGAGGTGTATTTTCATCCTCATTGTCATCATCTGAAGAATAATAAACTAGAATAGGAACAAAAGTAGAAACACATGTCGAAGATGGCTCACAGGATGAAGAATGAAGAAACGTCAAATTAGGATTACAGGCCAAGATATTTTCATCAAATTTAACATCTCTTCTAATAATAATTTCATTACAATGTAGTTGAATAAGTTTGTAACATTTGAAATCTTAAGAATAACCAAAAAATATACACTTCTCACTTTTAGGCTGCAATGCTTTTCTTTTCTCATCAGGAATGTCGGCCCATGCTATACTTCCAAACCCATGGAAGTGAATTATATTTAGCTTAATTTTATTCCATTCTTTTTTAGATGTTATATTTTTAAGAGACTTTGTGGAAGTGCGATTTACTATGTAATTTTCATAGTTAATTGATTCCGCCCAATACTTTAGACTTAATCCATTAGATTGGATCATAAAAAATTTCATTTATTTTAATGTGTGGTTCTTTCTCTCAGCAAAAACATTTTGTTGTGGTGCATATGGAATAGTGTGTTTCATTTGGATGCCCTATGCAGTGCAGTAACTTGTAAATTGATTATTCACATATTCACCTCCAATATTGGTTCTTAATATTTGAAGTTGATGTCCATGTTTCTTTTCTACAAGTGCCTTGTAGGCCAATATTTTTTCAAAACTTTCGCTCTTAAGTTTTAAGAAGAAAACCCAAGTGCATCTAGAAAAATCATCAATGAATGCTAAGAAATGCTTTCACCGAGAAAAACAAGGAGAAGAAAGTGGACCACACAAGTCACTATGAACAAGCTACAAAGGAGTCGAGGCATGCCAAGAGGCACATTTGTGACGTGGCGAGATCCACGACCACCACCTCATCGCGCTCTCTTGCTCACAGGGTCGTTCAAATTCCCCTTTCGAGCCGAATTAGCTCTTCTGATTCCCTGCTGAAATATCTGTTGAAAACCTGATCCACAGGTCCTTCTTTCTCCCTGTCACGGCCTCTGCACACGCCTACGACTTTTCCCCAACTCAATTTCGGGTTTCATGGTTTCTTCTTTCTCGATGTCAAGAGTTCATGTTCCCACGATCTCTCGATCACCAATTTGCCGATAGACAACTTCCTATCAGGACTTCCCCCAATGGCTCCAATTGCTGTCGCGCATCCTCCTCTGATGGACGGTCCTGGTTAACTCTCTGGAATTCACGACTTCTGATGTCCTGGATGCCTCATCCTTAGGACTCGCGAAATACCGAACTTCGATGCACCAAAGCACCGCTGGGTAAACCCGGATGCCTCATCCTTAGGGACTCGCTGTAAATAATCAACTTCATGCACCAGCACCATTGGTGCTTGATCTCACGCACGCTGCCTCCACTACCCATCGCTCAGATCGCTTTCTCACTTTTTGAGGACTCCAGCACCAACTTCTTTCTTTGACCTTGAGAATTCGATATCCCGAAGTGTGGCCGATAACTCGGCTGTCTAAAGGTCTTCGGATCTCGAAATGGATGATCAAGGTGGAAACACATCCTCTTATGGATGGCCCAGATTTGTGTCGAGATTTTTGGGGTGGACTTACCTGATCTCCTATCCAAGGGAATGTCGATATATTAACTCCCGATGCCTCGATCTCCAACACGTGTCGGTGAGACTCTTAATAACTCGAAGGATTAAACCTCGCACCTTCCGGGGCCAATCCGCCACTACCTGTATTTCTGCCTAAGACATGGTTCAGATCCATCCTTCTATGTGTGCTCCTCTAGAGGCTAAACACTGTGTGCCTTCATCCGATCCACTTTGGTTGATAAGTATCTCGAAAGTGGAGATCCGATAATCCACGATCTCTTTCTTTCTCAGGCGCTTTCCATTCTTCCGATAGAAACCAATGGTCCGGATCTCTTTCCCACCGATCCGACGATTGTTGTGCTCCCTCGAGCTTATGACTTTCTTCCTGCAGGTAGGCCTTGTGAGAATTACAAGTTCTCAAGGGCCTCGACCTTTGTCTCTCCTCTCCCTCCTCCATGAACTCTTTATCTTGAGCTTCGGCCACACGGTTCTCTCCCACGCTGTTCCTCCGAAGCTTTCACCTCCCAACTCAAAGGATTATTTGACTTCTACACCTCTATAGAGTCTCTCCCATTCACACACAAAGGCTCCTATCCATCCCGAAAGCTTCACACGCTTCGCACCCCTAAGGGATTTTATCCTTCATCCTTCTCCCACAGATGGATAATTTCTTGGATTCCTCCTAGATATCCTTCGCTCAAGCAACCTCTTATTGAGTCTGTGGTGTTCAAAAACCCTGTGAAGACCCTTCAGTGGATTCTTCCTTCACAATACGTAACTCAAAGAGTTCTCTTCCTGTGCCTGCTACACACTTCACACAATGCCCACTCCCACAAGAGTATATTTTCAATGTAACGCCCAAGAGTTTTGTCCCTCCTGCACTCCCTCTTGCACCTCAAGCCAATGCCCACCGGCAGAGCGCTCTTAGAATCCTCGATTCCTCGGGTTCTCTCCTTAAGAACTCAATAGAGTTCTTCCTTCCGCGGGAATCACAGCATACACTCAATTCCCCACTTGAAAATCTCTCACTTTAACTCCTCGAGTTTCCAGTTCAAGAATCGTATTTCTCCTCACTACACGTACCTTTGCCTCCAAGGTGTTCAAGAACCTCGGTGGTCTTCTCTCGAAGTTGTTGACCCATTTCTCTTGTGCCTCAAAGATGTCTCTTTCTATCTGAACCTACGTGATTCAGAAGGAAACTCCTCTCCCTGCACGGGCTATCGTAACCCGCAGCGGTCCGCCACACCCTCCCCGGTATGAAGTTTTCCCCAAGACCCTCTGCCCGAATCTAGAACTCCCCGCAAATCAAAACCTACAACATACATCTACAAGATAAAAGAACACTCTCATGCATATTCATTCAATACGTAAATATGTGGAAAAACCGGCTCGGGCTCTATATTAAATTGGTAAATTCCTGTTTGTACAAGGTGTTTCTAAGCATAGCCTGTATCGTCTCAATTCTTCTCTCTTCTTCTCTACATGCACTCTCTACTCTTCTAACCTACCGACCAACTACTCTAAGAGATACAATCAATCTTTTTACATGAGGAGGCTCCTCTTCGAAAGCTCTTTCCCTCCAATCTACCTACCCTATTCCACCATTGAATGGGTCTAGTCCGTAATCGGATCTTAGATCTCAGCCATACAAAATACTAAAGGCCAACTTTACCTAATGCCCGCGACAATGTCACGGGATTTCCATCTCAATACCTTTAAACATTAAATTAATTCAATTGTTTTAATTTAAAAGATGAGGGTTGCTTCGCTTTGAAATGCACGCCGACGTATCGGCCGGTTGGCCGATGATGTGGAGATGCTCCTTTATCATACTCCTCAGATGTAAAATTCATGAGATCCTTCTCATGAGCTTCTCATCTCAACTGTTGAAATTCTCCTGGATCCCAAACTATCCTCTAGAGATGTCCATATGCTCATCCTCCGCCGTCATTGCCGCTTCCTCGCTACCAAGCAGCATTTCTTCCTTCCTTTCCTCGCTACCTCATTGTCCCCGCGACATCAACATCAACCTTTTGATATCCTTGATCACTGCATCTAGTCGCCTATGGTCGGTCCTCGCTTTTTGCAGCCTCCCCCAACCTAATAATTTCGGCACATGCGACCACCGTGGATCTCCCATGTATTCTTTCTTCATCTTCATCTCGCGGGCCCTGTTACAATTCCGCCGCGACTTCTTACCGTTAGCCTCCCTTTGACTGAATTTGCTATTCGGGCTTCACCTTTCCCCTCGATAACCCCAACTTCTATCGGGGCTTCTCTTGTCGGTTCTCGGATTGTCTGCCTAACTCTCCAACATCTCTAGCTCCATTCCCATGGAGTGATAAATCGCTTGCTCACTCTTGGCTTCTCACCGCTTAGCTTCCATGTCGCGAACTTTCTTTCTAACTCCCCGGGTTGAAATCATTGAGCCATTCCTCGTAATGCTCATCTTCTTCTATCATCGGCCTAACTGTCTCTCTAGGCAAAATTTCCAAACCGCTTCCAATTCTCTCTTTCCCTCGATACCATACCGACATTGTTCTACGCTGCCGCACCATCCGTGAATACACTTTCCCTCCCTCGAAAATGGTGTAGGGAATATATGAATTTCCAATCATTAGAAGGTTCCTTCATCCTCCCTTCTTCTCATACCGCGACATAACATCCAAACTCACCTTTTGAGCTCGTCTTCACACATGCCTCCTCAGGCTGGTTCCAACTCATCTACTCATCCCTACCCACCTAGCAAATTGGAGGCTCCCACGCCTCCTAGCGCCTACAGATCCCGCGAACGATCTCAGACCCCGCTTCCCACCTCGCAATTACCTTTCCGCCTCCCCGGCAGTCTTTGAGATCTTCAACCGATCCCATTTCACCCTCAAAATCATTGAGACCTTCCCCAATCTCTGGCTCACATACCCGAACCACTTCCTCAAGTCCGTCAAGGTTTTCAGCATACCTCAACAATATCTTTAACATCCTGCGCTGCCCTCTAACCATCAAATCCTTGACTGACCATTTTACCTTCGACTTCTTCATGGGCCATTCATATACCTTATCTCTCGACTTTTTATCCCTCACAGATCCGCAGCTTTGAGCTTCTATATTTGTCCTTATTCTTTCATAGAGCTCTTTTATCCATTTCTGCAAGATTTGCTTTCTCTTCCTCCCACATTCTATGGTCTCGCAGTAATCATGGTGTTGTCTTTGTATACTTTCCTAGCAAACCTGCTTCTGTCACTCCGCACTAAGAGTAAGCACGCCTTTCATCCCATGGGGCCTCCGGGACCTTTTACGGATCAAGGTTTCCACTACAAACAATCCCAGCGGGAGTCTCCAATGCTCTGTCTTCCTCTTTTACCTTCACGCTTCACCTGAAATATACATATGAAATCAAGCTCTGATACCAAATTTTGACACAGATCCACCACCACCACCTCATTGCGCCTCTTTTCTCATATAGGATCGCTCTCAAATTCCCCTTTCCAAATAAATATTCTTGTGATTCCCCTCACGAATATCTCTTGAAAACCCCGATCCATGTGTCCTTCTTTCTCCCCTCGCCACGCCTCTCGTGACGCGAGACCTCGACTTTTCCCTAATTTAGTTTCTGTGTTTCGTGGTTTCTTCTTTCCCGATGTCAGTTCTCGCTCCTGATCTCTCGATCAAATTAATTCTTCTCCGATAGATCACCGTCGGGATCTCCCTCGACATGGCTCGCTGATTGCTGCCACGCGATCCCTCCTTAATGGGAAATCTTCACACCTCGGGATTTCCAGTCTCCCCGATGTATTGGATGCCTCATCCTTAGGACTTGCAAAATGATGAACTCCTACGCGCATTAAAAGCAATCTGATGTGCTGATCTTCTCTCCACGCTCACTACCGCATGACTCCGCATCATTTCGCTATTTCGGTGACTTGAAGTGTTCCAAATTTTCTTGACCTTTGAGAATTCGATATCTCAAGTGCTTCCAGTACCCCCGGCTGTTCAGTGCCGGATTCAAAATGGACGACACGTTTGACATGCGTCCTCTCTCAGATGTATGGTCCAGATTTGTGTCGGGATTTTCAAAGTGGACTTACCCTTCCGATCTCCGCCCATGGAATGTCAATATCCCCGACTCTCACTTTGATATCGTCCTTTGACATATGTGTCGGGAATCTTACCACTCTTGAAAGGCTTAAAACCCTGCACCTTCCCCGCTAACCGGCCTACCGGGACGGTAATTTTTCTCAAGACTTTACTTGCCAGATCCGGCCCTTCTCGCGGTGTGCTCTCCGTGAGCAAACTGTGGCTCCTTCACCAACATCCAACGAATCGTAAGTGTGTATCCTCGAAAGTGAGATCCGATGATTGATGATATCCTCTTTTATGCACTTCTCCTACTTCTTCCTGGACATAGAAACCAATGGTCTGCATCTTTCTCCAGCCTCGATCTGATGGTTGTTGTTGCTCCCTCCTAAGCTTGTGCACTTTCTTCCCAACCTTGGGAGAATTACAAGTTCTCAAGGGCCTCGACCTTTTCTTCCCTCTTTCCTCAAGTGAACCTTACCTTCGCCATTGCTGCTCTCTCCCACGCCCTCCCGAGATTTCACTCTCCGGGAACCCTCAAAGGATTCTTTTGACTGCACCTCCTCAGAGTCTCTCATGGCTGCCACAAGCAAGCTCCTATCCATCCCGCTGAAGCTTCACATGCCTGCACTCCCCCCACGGGATTTTGTCTCTCCTTCTCCCACTGCATGGAGAATTTCTAATGCCCCTCCCCGGCTGGGGCCTTTTTCTCAAGCAACCTCTTATCAGTCTGCTGTGGTGTCTAACAACCCTGTGAATATCCTTTTAGTGATTCTTCCTTTTTTTCAAATATAGAACTCAAAGAGTTCTCTCTCTTGTGCACTTATACACTTATTCCAATGTGCCTCCACCTTCGGTGGTATCTTTCTCATAGAACGCTCCAATAGCTTCCGGCCTCCCCTCCTGCACTCCCTTTGCACCTCGCTTCAATGCCTACTTGGCATACTCGTAATCCTTAGTGACTCGGGTTCTTCCCTTAATAACTCGCAACATAGTTCTTCCTCTATGCACCATTGTGCATATGCTCAATTCCCACTTGGAAGATCTCTTGTAGAATCCCACAATGATTTTGTCTTCCTCTGTGTCTTTCCTTTGCACAGTCCTATCTCTAAGTTGTTCAACAACCTTGAGGTCTTTCACTGAAGTTGTTAGATCAGTTCTTGTGCCTTAGCACGAATTCTTCATCTCACCCACAGATCTTCAAAAAAGTGAAACCTCTGCACGGGCTAATGAACTCCACAATGTCCTGCCACACTCCCTCCTAGTATGAAGCCTCAAAGACCTCTGACCCTGAAATCTAGAACTCCTGCAAATGCAAACCTATAGAATACATCTACAACATAAAATAACACTTCACAAACATTCATTCAACACATAAAATATGCAAGAAAAACTGCTATGTTATATTAAAATGGAAAATGCCTCATTGTACAAGGTGTTCCTGAGCACCTACCAAATGGTCTCACTCTTCTCTCTTTCTACCTTACATGCACTCTCTATTCTATCCTTACCGACTAACTACTAAAAAGATACAATCTATCTTTTACATGAGGACGTTCTTCGAGCTCTTCCCCTCCACCCACCTACCCTATTCAATTACATTGAATGCATGTCTAGTCTGAATTGGATCTAGATCTCAAATGCATGTACAAAATATTAAAGGCCGACTCACTTCCTAATGCCCGCATAAAGGTAACGTAATTTCCTGTGATCAAAATCCTAAACATTAAATTACATTCAATTGTAATTTGTAAGATGAGGGTTATGCCTCTCCTCGATTTGAATGCACTCGCTCTACTTTGGCTGGATGGCTAGCTGATGACGTGGAGATGCTCCCTGCATCAATTTGTCAAAATTTCCTATGATGTTTTCCAATAACACAACCGACACAAACTATCTTTTCAAGGAAACTAGAGGAATAACAATCACCATTTGTTGATTACATAGTTTCTCAAATGAACAATAGTTTGTATGAACTAAACTTCATGCCAAAGTTTGATCAAGTGATTTCTATGAGAAACAAAAAAATTGATGAAAAGATGATGACCCAAAGTTCTCAAACTCATATTAACATGGTGGTAATATCATCAATGATTCATGTTCCAAGAACATGTTGATGATATTTTATATCCTTGATTACAACTTATGAGGTGAAAAATCTATGGTTTTACCTTAACCTAAATGAGTGATTTGATGATCATAGAATGTTGCAGGAAAGACTTGGAAACGGGCCAATAAGCACTCTCATTAAAATCACCATTATCTACCTAAAATATTCCAAACCTACAACACTAAGAGATTCTATCATCACCAATAATAAATATCATTGGTACATGTATCATTTAGAGAAGAAAACATGGTTTTTATCCTTATCCATATGACAAAATACTCTAGAATCAATAAGCCAATTCTCAAGAAGAAGAAGTATAAGTTGTATTGAAGGAGAAAGCATAAGCAAAAGTGCATGTTCATGAGAAGAAGAAGAAGTAGAATCTATATTTATGTTGTAATTATTCATTGTTGCTTCTAAAGATTCCAGAATATTCATAAACATTTGAATCTTATCATGACCATCTCTCCCACAAAAAGTTAAAATGTCAGTGAGTCTTCTTATTTTTAGATTTTGTCTCTTTGTCACCATTAGGAGTTGAAGTTAATAAAGTGGGTTCAAGACCTTGGTTTTTCCTTTGTTGTTGTGTATCTAGGATGTTTATTCTTTGGATTCAGTTGGATTTATCTTTCTACTAGGAAAATAAGGATTTGTTGAAGGTAACCTAGTGTTGATCACCTCCAAGTTGTACAAGCTTATTTTTTTCTCTAATCAAATCATCACAAAGGACTCAAGAGTGGGTTTTAAATAAGAACTCTAACATTCTCACGGCATAAAATGTAGATACAAAAGAATAATATGCACTACCAAGCTTAGTAAGAATAATATATATGCAACACTCATTGTCTAAATTTATGTTACACTCTTCACATTAAGTTCTAAGTGTTTTGAAATTAGATAAATAGTCTTCAATGCAAGAAAAATAATTTGGACTTAAAGTCATTATCTGATTTTCTATCCAGTGGGCTCAAGTAATATTGTGTTTACCAAACACAACTTCAATATTTTCCCAAGATTTATTGGGGGAATCAAGTCCTTGAAGGTGAAACCTTAAATCAGGAGAGATGCACATTCTAATTACTCCACGGGCTTCATCATTCCTATTACTCCATTTGACATACTTTTCATCATCAGTGGGTTCTTCTTCTTTTCCCAAGGTAATTTGATACAATCCTTTACTCATTAATAAATCCTCCATATGGGATTTACATTGGAATTAGTTGGTGTTGGTAAGAAGAATATCATTGGGAGATTTCATATTAAAATGTGAAGAAAAATAGGAAACTGATGGTCTAGAAGGAAACATCTCGAAGAAATAGGTTATTTAAAAAAAAGGGATTTGAAAACAGACTTTGGATCTGAAAGTTATTCCCTTTTGAAAAAAAAGGAACAAATTGTAACCAAAGAGACACGTGGTAGGTTGAATTTGGTCCACGTGGTGATACCCCTCATAATAAATTCACTTTTACTAATTTTCTTATGAAGTGACACACATTTATAGAATAAGTGGGGATCACTTTCACAATGAAGTTACTGTATAAAAGAAAGTTGCATGCAAAATAACTTTAAAATAAAATATTAAATCTACTTATAGTGATTCACTTTTATAATTTAAGTGAAATACACTTTACAATGGATGCATGAAATTTTTATAAAAAAGTAACAAAAAAGAGACTTGAACTCAAGACCTCTTACTTAATAAAACAAYTGTTAACCAAGTGAGATAGTGCAAAACATATTGTATTGTTTAAGAGGATTGGGGTTGTTGTTGTTGTTGTTGTCGAAGAMAACCTTATAGAGAGTGATCATAAAAAACTCTTTTCACACAAGAAAACATTTCTCTTCTCAATGACAACAAGGATTAGATCTCAGTTAGCTTACTCGAAAAATGCAACTTTTCTCTCTATTTCTGATTTACAGAGATCACACWAAGTGCATAAAATAGAGCATATGGAGAGAGGAATTTTTTTTTTTGACATGTTTCTTATTTTCTAATATCATAGAGGGAATAGGGTAAAGAGAATACATAGATTGAAAAAGGGAAGCAACCCAAAAATAAAAAAATAGAAAACTGAAATAAAAAATTGAAATATTATCACTGTAAAAAAATAAAAGGGTGTATTCAGACTTTATACCTCTGGATATGACTGAAATGGTTGTATCTTGGTAAAAAAAAACCTTTTTGAGTGAAATAAAAAGTTTTCCTGATTGAAAAGAGCACTAAAAATGGAACAATATTATCATCCTAGATGTTAACACTTGTAATGTTCAGGAGTCAAGAGACTCTCCTAAAGTTCATAGTAATTAAAAAATAAAGCATGTGCCAAATCATTTTATGATTATGACTCCCAAAAGTCTCTAATGACGAACTCTAGTTTTCAGTGCCATCACATCATCAAGAAACTCTAAAGGGTCATTTTCAAAGGGAGGTTTTATCATTTTATATCTTCATTTCCGTTTTCAAAGATTGCACTGCAGACTGGTATATTTGTTGTGAATTAGCGCTGCATATTATTTCACTGCAAACTCTCTGAAGAGGTCGATAGTGGAAGCTTAAAGGGATTATAGTCATGGTTCTCTACATCAGGGAGTGGGACTTGATTTCATATACTTGTTTGATGTTTATTCCTATTAACTAAAATCCTATTTTCAAAACCCTACTCGTTGCAAAACCTAGTTGCTGTAAACTCCAAATTCGTTGTGAACTAGATGCGTTGAAAACCCTCTGTTTTACATTCATAAATTTGTCTATTGGAGGTTTATTTTAGTTTTAGTTTGTTATGTTTACCTCCATTTCTTAGTTTTAGTCTCTTTCATTTTTTGCACAATTGCTTTAATCATAAAATCCTCTTGCTAGCAAAACCCTAACTATTGCCAATCATGCAACAAAACCCTAAATTGTTAGTTTCCATCACTAACTCTAGTAGAATCTATTATCATATGGGGGTGTTGATTTAGTTTTCATGGATACTCATATATGTTGGTTCACAACTCTAAAGAAAATTTTTGTCTTATGTTGTTCATGATTTTTCTCACTTGCTATTTTTGGGAGTCATCCCGTATGGTTTAGAGGTTATACAAGACATCATCAGCGGTTTGAATCTTGTCTCCACGGTTTTGACATCAGTTGTAGTCATCATAAAGAATAATGACATATATAATAAGTTCGTAGTGCATTCTTCTTAAGGCGTTGTGAAATGATAAAATTAAAACAATTTGCAACAAATTAGTAAGAATCAAAGTAATATTTTCATCATATCATGAAATATACGAACTAGGTTTTTCTGAAATTTTTTGTGGAGAAGAAACATAATGTCTTTGAATTTTTGAACAAAAATCAGCTCGACCCAGTTAGTTATTTTGGCGGAAAATTGAAAACATCACCTACAAGAAAGTTTGCAGCGAATCCTACAGATGTGTTGCAAACTCTAACAGATTGATAAATCCGAGTTGTAGGAGGGTTTCCATCTATATGAGGAGGTTAAAATGGTTCCCTAGGAGGTAGTTAGACATCAAGGGACACTTGTACCTGACATCCATCTTCATTAAATCTCAATGCAATGAGTTCGTTGCAGTTGTATTTAATACTGCCAACAACTTCCTCAAATCTAGCAGTTTGTTGGATTTTTGTTTGTCTGTCTATTTCCACATATCTCCAAGGCACACAATCCAATGCATGGGGAAAGTTGTGACCTAATAGAGATATTTTTTATGTATCTGGTTATTTTATGAGGGAGGTAACTCTTAGAGAGGGAGAGTGGCTATTTTCAGACTCATATCTTTACTCTCAACTGTAACATAGTTTTCCAGGTTGTATGTAATCAGACTTAATAATCTTGAATAGTTGAATGATCTGTTTCTTATCTTAATTTCATATCTGTGTTTCAATATTAATTTGATGCTAGCTATTGATGAAGGATTCATATTAGTACTTGTTCCTTTATGCAGTGAATGATTTAATGTTTGTTACTGGTGAAAGTGTTATCAAAGTACTCTCTTGTTGATTAGAAGGTTCCTACTTGATGAGATTTTTATTGTATGTGTTTCAGAATTGCCTGATGTAACCTGATGCATGCATTTCACATTTCTTCTAAGTCTTCCATCTTTCCTTTTGATATTCTAAATGTTGGGTTGAGACTATTCAAGCATTTATTTCTAGTGTATATTTTGTGGAAGCTTTGTGTTGATGTTTTAAACTAAGTTTCTCACCCATTTTCTACACATTGAACTGAACTCTTATATTTTTACAAAACTACAAGTTTTCTTATGGATATTAGGCTCACACCTATAGCATTCTAGGTGAGACTTCTAGCACTAACATTTTTGGCGCCATTGTCGGGGAGGCGAAATTGAAGATCTTTCCTTGGGCTATAGAAAAAGGATACTACTGGTTTTGTTGGTGTATAAAAACCAATAAACAGACAGACTACTTAGTGCACCTGGCGACTCCATGAAGGACAGTTCAAGTGGTGACTCCACATTTTCAGAATGTCGAAGGAATTTGTTGTTGTTTTGGCTTAGAGGTTTGTACCTCTTAAGTTTTCTGTAGTTCTTGGTTTCCCACATCCATTACCTCATATGTCAGAATGGGGATATTTTTTTCCTTTATTCAAAAAAGGAAGGAGGATAGTCATGCACAACATCTCATTAAGTTTCATCAATGCATGGATGAGCTAGATCTATATCATGAGGATTCATTAGATGGATATGCAAGAAAATGGTACAAAACTATTCACACCTCTAGTATTTCATCTTTCAAGCATTTGCATGCTTCTTTATATTCATATTACAAGAAATTTTATCCAGCCGAGATTATTTTTTATCATTACTGCAAGGGATATACATCATACACTTAGTATTTAGTAGTTGATTCTTCTAGCAGTGTAGAGGAAGGGGATGATTATGATATGGAAGAGGAAGAAGACTCATTCTCTATCGTAACTTATTATAATTTTGTTTTACAATAGGAATATTTTAAAAATTATGATATTAAAGTTGATGACAATGATACTCTAGATGCATTTTTCATTTATCCAAATGTTTCTAGTACTAGTAACTATGATACAATAGTTGTTCCAATTCTGTTTGAAAGTCATATTGTTGATGATATTATAAAAGAAAATAAATATACATCTTTTTCATTAGAAATTTATCAGGCTGCTCCAGTTTATGATGAATACAATAATAATGAGAAGGAATCAAATATTTATGAAGCACAAGAAGACTCATTAGCTAATGAAATGTTTTCTAGTTTTGATTTTCAGAAGAAAGGATGTTCAACAGTGTATTCATGTTGCAGCTGATGATATTCATATTATAGATACCTTTGATATTGCGTCATAAGTTTCTTATAGTCATGTATTTGTTGTTCAAAATATCTATGGAGACCTTTTTTTTATGGTTATAAGGATGATTTATAGGAACAATCTTTTGCATCAAGACATTTAGAGTTGTACATGCCTTTGAATGATAATCTTGCATTTGATTCTATTGAAGACATTGAAATAATCCAACAAAATGAAAGTTTTATTGAGAATATTGTTCTTACTGCTGAAATTTATGAAGATGGTATGTTATTTTCTCATCTTGATTCCCTTGCTTTGAATGATGTTAAAGAGATTTCTGCTCGAAAATATTATGGACAGATTAAAGGGATTTTTTTTGTATTGGATCATAATGAAACAAGTGATGGTTATGAGTTTCTTTAAGGAGATCAAGTGCATGCTAGTCTTGTTAATAGAACATAAATGATAGATGAGCAGTCCAAGCTTCTACATCAACATGAGTTATGTTGTGATTTTCATGACCTAGTGGACAGTTACATGGAGATGGCCTTTCCAAAGGTTTTCAATGACATATCATTCAACATACAAGAAACTTGCAGCAATGAGTATGATTTTTTGATTCCATTTTTGATAATTTATTATTTTTGCACTTGTTCATTTTGCTGCAAATAAGAAAATCATTCTGTCAAAAAAATGATTACATGGTTGCATTGGAAATTCTCTTTGACATAATCAACTCGACTTGTTTGGTTAGAAGTAGGGCATGTGATGAATAAGATCACATTCGAGCATTAATATTTGTTTGTTAGGGAGTTCTATATAATAGTGAGATAATAATGACTCCATGCCCAATGGAACTAGCAACTGGTCTTTGTAAGATGATTTAACTTGCAAGCATGTGAACAACTATTGAAATCAGAATCATATTCAACTAACAGATAAGGCACTAGAAATGCAATGTTCCTGGCATGTCATAGGGATTATTCCATCCCCCATGGAGCCAGATGTTAACACATGGAATGTTCAGGAGTCAAGAGACTCTCCTAAAGTTCGCAACAATTCAAAAATAGAGCATGTACCAAATCTTTTTATGATTATGACTCCCCAAATTCTCTAATCATGAAATCTAGTTTTCAGTGCCATCACATCATCAAGCAACTATGAAGGGTTGTTTTAAAAGGGAGGGTTTATCATTTTATACCTTCATTTCATTTTTCAAAGATTTCATTGCAAACTGGTAGATTTGTTGTGAATTGGTAGATTGTTTCACTGCAAACTCTTTGAAGAGGTCGATGGTGGAAGTTTAAAGGGATGATAGGATTGGTTCTCTGCAGAAGGGAGTGGGATTTGATGTCATATACTTGTTTTATGTTTATTCTTATTACCTAAAATCCTATTTTCAAAACAATACTCATTGCAAACCCTAGTTGTTGTAAACTCCAAATTTGTTGTGAATTAGATGCACTGCAAACCCTCTGTTTTACACAGTCGCTTAGAAATTTGTCAATTGGAGGTTTCTTTTAGTTTTAGGTTGTTATATTTACCTCCATTTATTAGTTTCAGTTTCTGCACTGTTGTTTTAAGCATAAAATCCTCTTTCTATCAAAACCCTAACTATTGCCAATCAAGCAATAAAACCCTAAATTGCAAGTTTCCATCACTTACTCTAGTAGAAGCTATTATAAAAGGGGGGTTTTGATTTAGTTGTCATGGATACTCATATGTGTTGGTTCACAAGTCTAAAGAACATTTCTTTCTTATGTTGTTCATGATTTTTCTCACTTGTTATTTTTGGGAGTTATCTTGCATGGTTCAGAGGTTATACAAGGCATCAACAGAGATTTGAAGCTTGTCTCCATGGTTTTGAAATAATTTGTAGTGATTGGAAATAAAAATGACATCTACAAGAAGTTCACAACACATTCTGCTAAAGGCGTTGTGAATTGCTAAAGTTAAGACAATTTGTAACAAATTAGTAAGAAGCAAAGTCGTATTTTCATCATATCTTGAAATATATGAATTGGGTTTTTTCTGAAATGGTTTTTGGAGGAGAAACATAAGGTATTGGACTTTCTTACTAAAAATAATCCCGACCTAGTTTTTCGTTTGGGAGAAAAGTTGAAAACATCACCTATAGGAAAGTTTGCAATGGATATTGCAGATGCGCTGCAAACTTTAATAGTCTCATAAATTTGAGTTGTAGGAGGGATTCCACCTTTTTGAGGAGGTTCGAATGGTTCCTTAGGAGGTATTTAGACATCAAGGGACAATTTTACCTAACATCCAACTTCATTAAATCTCTATGAAATGAGTTGGATGCAGTTGTATTTAATATTGCCAACAACTTCATGGAATTTAGCAGTTTGTTGGATTTTTGTATGTCTGTGTATTTCCACATATCTCCAAGGAACAAGATCCAATGCATGGGAAAGTTGTGAGCTCCTAGAAATATGTTTTATGTATCTGGCTATTTTATGAGGAGTTAACTCTTAGAGAGGAAGAGTGCCTATTGTGAGACTCATATATTTACTCTCAGTTGTAACATAGTTTTCCAGACTGTATGTAATCGAAATTAAGAATATTGAATAGTTGAATTATCAGTTTCTTCTCTTACTTTCATATCTGTGTTTCAATCTTACTTTGATGCTAGCTATTGATGAAGGATTCATCTTAGTACTTGTTCCTTTATGTAGTGAATGATTTATTGTTTGTTATTAGTGCAAGTGTTATCAAAGTACGCTCTTGTTGATTAGGAGGTTCCTACTTGATGATATTTCTACTGTATGTGTTTCAAAATTGCCTGATATAACTTGATGCATGTATTTCACATTTTCTGCTAATTCTTCCATCTTTCCTTTTGATATTCTAAATTCTAGTCTGAGACTATTCAAGCCTTGCTTGCTAGTGTATATTTTGTGGAAGATTTGTGTTTATGTTTTAAATTGAGTTTCTCACCCATTCGCTACAAATTGAACTAAACTCTTATATTTTTACAAACCTACAATTTTTCTGACGGGTATTAGGCTCATACCTATAGCAGTCTATGTGATACTTCTAGTACTAACACTAGAAATATACGAAAATGGAAGAAACCAGAGATGAGGCAACACTGCTTCACAATCTCAATATACAATGCGAGCGATTCTTCAAATGTGCTCCGATAGCATGTTAAAAAACATAGGTATTCCAATCGAGGATGAACACATTTAGTAACTTTTGTGGCTAGATCATCTATCGCGCATATTATCATGAGAAGATGCATGCAATTTAGATGACAACATACCAAATGCACAACTATTTGAAGTTAAAATGGTGGATTATTACTTCTCGAACATCATGTAGTTTTGTACTACATGAATGTCTCCATTAGATATGTTAGTGGCCTTGAAGAAATATTATCAGTTGATTGCAGGGAATTTATACAAGTTGGGAGAAGACGAAATATTAAGACGATGTGTGCTGGAACATGAAATATTGATGATACTCATAGAAGAACATGACGAGATTGTAGGAGGACATTATGCAGGGAAGGCGACTGCACAAAATATTTTGTGCGTAGGGAACTGGTGGCCTACACTTCATAAAGATTCTAAGGAATATTTACAGGCATGCGATGTATGTCAAAGAGTGGGAAAACCATCCAGGAGAGATGAAATTCATTTAAACCCACATGTTACCTTGCAAGTATTTGATAAATGGGTGATATACTTTGTAGGGCCAATTTTCGCACAATCAAGAATATCAGGGGCAAGGTACATAATCACTGCGATGGAGTACTTGAAAAGATAGGAAGAAGCAACACTAGTTCTAGATTATACCACAGAGACTATTGCGAGGTTTTTTTTTGAGAATGTAGTCACACAATTTGGGTGTCTTTGCATATTGCTTAGTGATCAAGGAACCCACTTTCTGAATAAAAAAATTGCAGCATTGACTACGGAGTTTCAAATTCATCATCAGAAGAGTACCCTGTATCATCCTTTGGCCAATGGGACAGTGGAAGATTTAAATAAAATCTTGGAGAATGGTTTGACAAAATTTTGCAACATAGGGAGAGATGATTGGGACTTAAGATTTCATGTAGTGTTATGGGCTTACATGACTACAAGTAAAACGTTGACAGGGCATACACCTTTCAAGTTGGTTTATGGGAAATATCCAGTGATGCCAATGGAGTTTATTCTACATAGCCTGTGTATTGAAACGATCACTAATCAATCAGACTCTAGCGCAATAGAGGAGAGATTGTTGTAGTTAGTACAACTTGAGGAAGATCAGTTTGTTGCAATTTTCCATTAGCAATTTCAGAAGGAAAGAGAGAAGGCTTGGCATGATAGACACATTAAATAGAAAATGTTTCAAGTGGGAAAATTATTATTACTTTATGACAATAAATTTATGCAACACCCAGGGAAGTTTCGAATGCGCTGGTTATGACCATATGTGATTCAACATGTAACATAGATAGGTGTTGTGATGTTGGAAACCTTGGATGGAGAAGTCCTTGGAGGAATGGTGAATGGAAGTGATCCGGATTTTATGAGTAGAAAGAAATGAATATATATTATTAACAGGTGCTTAATACAAAATAACAAAGATACAATAAAACTAGTTTTCTATTCAATAAGGAAATAAGCTGAAATTGTAAAATGCAGCGGAAACAAGCTTGCTGGAATGGTGGCAGCTTATCTCTGAGAAGAGATGTGACAGTTGCACTCATTTGCAAGAAGATGATTACAATGAGGATCTGAAGGCCTTTTTTTACAATAAAAAAAAATGAAAAAAACCCTAGACATCCAAAAACCTAACCCTAGGAGATGAAGCGCCAAAAGTCATGTGGGCCCTGTTTGGGTAAGTTAGTACATCAACTTCCCTGGGTCATAACTTTTGCATACGATCTCCGTTTTAGGCGTATGATAGCCTGTTGGAGAGGTATAGTCGAGGAGATTCATTTTGGGGGATCAATCATTCCTTTGGATATCATTGAGAAGCTTGATCCTGAAAAACCTTCATTTAGGCCCTCAAAATGGCCCTGAAAGTTAAAACTTCTAAAAATAGTAAATTGCCAAAATTGCCAGAAAATTGTTTTGAGCCAGTTGGAAAAGGTGGGTGGTCACCGATATCCACCTATATAAGTCCTCCCTCCTTAGGAAGAAATGGTATCCATTTCATTGAGGTCCCCCGTCAGATGAGGAAATTTCTGCTGAATTTTGCCTCGGGTGAGCCACTTGCCTTGGTGCAGGAGATGCCCTGCTTTGACGACTCGATAAAGTTGGATCCTTTGTTGTCAAGTTCCTTTGATCTGTGTGTCCACAATTTGATCATTGGATGACTTTTGTATACAGTCGGGGTTGATATCTATTGGTGTTAGTTTCTCTATTACGTCTGAGGTGTTCAATAATGGTGGGAAATAAGGGCAAAGGAGATCCACATTGAACACCGGGTGCAGGCCAAGGTAAGGAGGAATGTTGAGCTCAAAAGAGTTATCCCCCATGGCCTTGGTGATGGTGTACGACCCATAACAGAGTGGGTGAATCTTTTGATGGGGTCCTATAAGGCGTTCTTTCTACAAGTGCAACCAAACTTTTTCACCCACCTGAAACTTATGTAGCACCCGATGTTGATCATGGAACTGCTTGTACTTGTCATTGGAATTATGTAGGATATCCTAAACCTGTTGGTGGATGTGATGGATCTTCTCAATGAACCAGGTGGGTTTGTCAGCTTCATTTGGAGTAGGAGATGAGTTAGTCAAGGTGACCGCAAGGGGAAGTGCAACATCTACGGGACCCAATGGTTGGAATCCAAACCCCACCTGAAAGGGGTTGTGGTCGGTTGAGCTATGTAGGGATTGGTTGTAGCTATGTTGGACATAGGGAAGGCTCTCATCCCATGTGTGAGGGTTCTTTGAATTATACATGCGAAGGATATGCATAATCGTTTGATTTACAACCTCGGTTTGGCCATCTGTCTAGGGTTGGAAGGCCGTGGATTTGGTGAGCTTGGTGTCTAGCAGTGACCATAGGATTGATTAGATGTGATGAGAAATCGATTGTCCCAATCTGAGACAATGGTTTGTGGGATTCCAAAATTTACCTAGAATCGTTCAAATAAGATCTTGGCAGTGGCCTTTGCTATGATGTTCTTCTTGTAGGAAACCATAATTTCCATCATAGAAAAGCGATCAACAACCACAAAAACATAGTCATTTCCCGCTTAGTGGACAGGAGGCCCGACATGTAGTCTATTGAGATGGATTCCCATGGCCTGTTAGGAGTAGGAAGAGGGGTGTACAAGCCCTATTTCTTAGTGGTCGGTTTGGCAATAGCAAAAGTAGTGCATGACCTAATATACTTGCTCACCTCCTTTCGAAGTTTCGGCCAGTAGAAATGTTTATGTAGCATCACCACTATCTTTTTTATGCCAAAGTGTCTTGCCACCCGACTGTAGTGGGATTCCCATATCAGCTTCACTCGCTTTCTTAACGGAACACAGATATGGCCCAGACTATACAACAACCCATCCTGAAGATGGAAATTATCGACAACTGCGTTTGAACCCAACATTTGCTAGATGGTGGTGAATTATGGGTATTTTTCATAGAGTTGAGGCCATCCAGAGGTCTCATGTCCATAGGAATCTAGCACCGTCGTGAGTGTCACGACTGGCGGTCTGCTGAGGCAATCAACGATGTGATTGGTGCTTCATGTTTTATACGTGATGTTGAGGTGGAATTGTTGCAAGTATGTGGACCACTTTTGATGGCGATCATTCTGCAGTTTTCCTTATGTTTGCATGAACTTTAGTGGCTTATGATTAGTGTGGATGATTGTCTCCTTCCCAAGAATGTAATGTCTTCATTAGCGATAGGCTTGCACAATGTTGTACATTTATTTCTCATAAGTAGGGTACTTACGGACAACATATGATAGTGTCTCACTATGATAGGCCACGGGGTGGCCGTGTTGAGTGAGAACGACGCCCACTGCATAGTCTGAAGCATCAATTTCGATCTCAAAGGGATGTTGTAGGTCTTGTAGTGAAAGAACTAGGGCTTAGCACAAGCACTTCTTCAAATCGTCGAACTCTTGTTGTTGGGGCCGGCCCCACCCAAATTTCTCCTTACCACCACCCCTGGTTATTTGGCTGAGGGCCCATGCAATATGGGAGAATCCCAACATGAACCTGTGATAGAAATTTGCAAGGCCCAAGAAGCTTCGAATCTCAGTGAGTGTGGTTGGGGCTGGCCAATCACGGATGACTTGGAACTTGGCTAGATCCACATGTATGCCATGTTGATCAATTATGTAGCACAGGTAATGGACCCAGTCCATGCCGAAGGAGCATTTTTCCAAGTTGGCATATAGCTTGTGCTGCTACAGGGTGTGCATAACCTGTTGAATATGTTGCAAGTGTTCAATCCAAGTCTTATTGTAAATGAGAATGTCATCCAGATACACCACTACAAAATTATTGGTGAATGGTTATAGGATGTTGTCCATCATCCTCATGAAAGTGGCTAGAGCATTTGTCAAACCAAAGGGCATGACCAACCATTCAAAAAGACCTTCCTTTAACTTGAAGGCGGTTTTCCATACATCTGTCTATTCTATCAGGACTTGGTGGTATCCAGACTTCAGATCAATCTTACTGAATTATTTTCCCCCCGTGAGTTGATCAAGGAGGTAGTCGATTCGAGGAATCGGGTACCGATTTCTGACTATGATTTTATTCAAAGCCCGACAATCAATGCAGAGTCACTAGGTTCCATCTTTCTTATGTACCAGCATGATTGGGCTCCTGCAAGGTGATGAGATGGGACAAATTTTCCCCTTGTGGAGCAATTCTTGGATCTGTCTCTTGATCTCCTCATTATCTAACAGAGAGCGACGATAGAATGGCCCATTGGGTAGCAGTGCATCGGGGGTCAGTTCGATGGGATGATTGACCTGGCAGTGCATAGGTACCCCGGTAGGTGAGGAGAATATATATGAGTATTCTTCCATGACGTTATCTACTTTCTTCTGTTGTGTGGAAAGGTCATCTGTAGAGACCCTGAATGTGGCTGTGATCTTTCACTTATTCTGAGAGAGAATCACGAAGAAGACAAACTTCCCCATCTAAGAGATGACCTTCCTTCATTTCTTAGCAAAGATCAAGGAAATAACACTAGGTGGGACTGCCTTGGGTATCCTATACAATTTCTTGTTCAAAGTAATAATAACACTACGAGGCCTAGACTCATATACAACATGATGTTTCCATAAATAAGGTTGGCCCAAAAGAACATCACAAACTTTGAGAGGAGAAACATCACACAATACCTCATCTTTGAAGGGCTTGATGTCGTATGACAGTTGGCACTGTTGGATGATGCAAAGATCGCTTCCTTGGTGGAGCCATCCAATGGTGTAGGGTTGTGGGTGTGTTATTATTGACGGGGCTAGCCGCTTGATGACCTCTACTAAGATGAGGTTATTCTAGATACCTCTATCCACGATGAAGTGCAATGGGATGCCTTTTACCCACATCTATGAATGGAAGAGGCGCTCTCCTTCTTCTGGCTCATCTGGTTCACCAGGCTGGAGCTTGGTGGTAGAAACGGTGGCATTGTATCCCGCGTCAATGATCTGTCTTCCCCTTTCTGGTTCTGGCTTAGATTCTGAACCCGCATCTAATTAAGATTATTTCACTTCGGCCACCAACGACTACTTTGAGGGATAGTGAGCAGTGTTATGCCAAGGGCTCTTATGGAAGTCGCACCACTTCTCGGTATCTTTATTTTTATTTTTGGTGTCCCTATTTTCTTGCGGCTTGGACTGGTTGTCCTTATACTGTCCATATTTACTCTGTCCTTTGTTCTATGGGTTGGGGCAGCCCTTTCCTGGCTTTTATTGTGAGGGGTTCCCAGGCCCAAATTTTCGTGTCTTCTGTTTGAGCTTCTTCTCTATTTTGACGACATATCGGTAGGCCACGCCCAAGGATGAGATGTCCAAAAATTCCATTTCGGTCTGGATATATATATGCACAACATCATGATACTTGAGCACCATATGTTTCTCTGAATCTTTGATACCCATCTTGGTGCGCAAGGTATGAAATATGGCACTACTTGGTCTCTTTCTTACTGCAATGTGGTCCATTTGGTATACAAGTCATCATAAATTTCGACAGGGTAGTATTGATCCTTAATAGAATCCCTGAAGGATTCCTAGGTGGCTTTAATTGTAAATAATGAGGGTTCCTCTATTTCCTTTTTCTCACAAAAAGTTTCCCACCAATCTTTGCAAAAGTAACATTTTCTCCATTCGAAAAGTTATGGATAGAAAAATACCCTTCCAGTAGATTCAACCACTTGTCTACAACATCCGCATCTATATGACCTTCAAATATAGAAATATTGAAGTTTATTTGTACATTAAAGGGGGTGGCGCCTTTGTTTGAAGAAGATGTGTCGCGTGTTGGTAGCTACCAAAGGATTTGCACAAAACTATCCATCATCTCGTTCCTTTGTTGCATGAGGGCTTCCTCAATCAACAGTTTGAAATGATCTCCTGTCCCATCATATTTATTTTATCCTACCATGAGTCTCTTGGGCATGCAAGAGCTTTTGTCCTCAAGAGAAATAAGCTCGAGACCCAACTCTTTGTACTCTGACCTTGTTGGGGACATGCATTAAGACGACAAGGAGCATACCGCTCTGATACCAGTGATACGGATTTTATGAGAAGAACAAAATGACTACAGATTATTAATAGGTGCTTAACACAAAATAATATAGATACAGTAAAACTGGTTTTCTATTCAATAAGGAAATAAGCTAAAACTGTAAAATGCAACTGAAACAAGCTTGCTGAAATGGTGGCATCTTATCTCTGAGAAGAGATGTGACGGTTGCGCTCATTCACAAGAAGATGATTATAATGAAGTTCTGAAGGAATTTTTTTACAATAAATAGGAATTCCAAAAACCCTATACATCCAAAAACCTAACCCTAGGAGATGAAGTGCCAAAAGTCATGCGGGCCTCGTCTGGGTAAGTTAGTACATCAACTTCTCGGGGTCGTAACGTTTGCATACGATCTCCGTTTTAGGTGTATTATAGCCCATTGGAAAGGTATCGTTGAGTAGATTAATTTTGGGGGATAAATAATTACTTTGGCTATAATTGATAATATCTATCCCGAAAAACCTTCATTTAGGCCCTCAAAATGGCCCCGAAAGTTAAAACTGATAAAAATAGTAAATTGCCAAAATTGTCAGAAAACTGTTTTGAGCTTGAAAAAGGTGGGTGGCCACCGATATCCACCTAGATTAGGAAGCCAACTAAAACTCTATAGAGATGACCAACAATCTACACAGTAATTTGGGCTACACCATACCACATGTATCATAGTAATTGTACTATAGTAAGTAGAGGAAAAACACAGAAAAACAAATAAAAAGTAGATATAGAAAAAAGAAAAAGATTATAGAGTACAAGGCATAGGAGATTGCGTAGAAGTAAATGTCATTACGCAATAGGATAGAACTGTGCCAATTAAGAAAATAAAATACATAAGAAAAATACTGTGAAGCAGTAGATGTCAAAGAAGAACAGTTGTGTAGTTTGGAACAATGTTATTTGAAAGGCATTAAAGAGAGGAAACAACGAATACATAGGGGTAATGACATGTCATAAATATGTCGTAAAATAATAAATCGTAAAGTCTATCAGAAATCACGACAGGTTGGCAGTACAAGAAAAAAATCACACAACATATGTGGTGATAAAAACACATTTATTTAACCATTCATTGACGATGTTGGTGGATTGGACAAGTGATTTAATGCATGAAGAGACATGAACAGTTGGAGTCAAACAACAAAAGTAGTCAAAGTTCACTAAGAATAAATCATTTCTACTAAGAGATGCATGTAAGCGAGATAAAACTAGAGCGAACCTGAGTGATTCAGAGTTGAACTACAATTACAACATAACAACCACATAGTAAGTAAAGGAACTTGCCTCCCAAAACAATGGCCCCACAAAAAGTTGGAGCACCATCAAGAATGACGTGAAAGAAATCAAAATGACCAACAGTTATAACAAAGGTTGAGGAAATACCTGGAGCATCAGCTTTAGTATCAAAAGAAAGTTTCCATAGGGATTATATCCCACCGAGGAAAGATATCGCGTCGCAAGTCAAAGTACCAACAGATGGGAAATACCCACTGGAAACATCACTAGTCACAATTGGTGTAAGTATTGAAGGAGACATGCTTGGAAATATTGTCGCCCTCAAGTTTATGGATCGCGATATCATAGACGAGAAAAAATTCTCCGAGATGGCCAGGGAAAATTACTTTTGCACTAAGATCATACTGGGCACAATAGAGATAGTGATGGAAACATAGGCATGGGCAACATAACTGGAGAAGTCGGGAACACTGAACTTGATGGAGATTCCACACTTTGGATGCATCCTTGAAATTAATGTTTGTGTTAAGTTACTACTCAACTACGTCCATGGAGGGACAATGTTGATATTGCATTGATTGCAGGAATAAAATGGCTACAGAAATCCAGAGAGGATCTGACCACTTTGTTCAACAAGGAATAAGAGAGAGCCCTATCAGAAGCAATGAAGTAGAAGTTCCACACTTTTAGGAAGAAAATGGGATTGGATGTCACGAACATCAGTGATGAGAGTGTTCGGTTTACAATGCAAGTGTTGGCCTAGAAGTTGTTGCGCGAATGTTGTAAGGATGAAGTATCAAATGTAGTGATCACAACTRTAGAAACATGCTCTGAAGGGGTCCAAACGAAMTGGGCTACCTTCTTGGTAAATCAATTTTTGACACACTGTATCGAGACACATGAGAAGGGTATCGAATTTCATTATTCATGGATTTTRATTTTGATTKCACTGGTAGGATGGAAGGAGCTGTGATATTACCAGTGCATGGGAACATCCAATAGAGGTAGTATGGTCGTGCAATATTCCAACTTATGGAATACACCAAAAAAGAGAAGGAAACATGACAAGAATGTGACATTTTTTGTATACATATTATATATTTAGTCGAACATACACCGCACATCTCAGTCGAAACATTGGAAACCTATTAGGACATTGTGCGCTTCAAAGCAGGCTTGCACCACATGTATGTGAAGGAAAATCAGGAACCTCTGCACCAGTGGTTCCCAACCAACTATAAGTTGACAAAATATGATGTATGCTTCATTGTGAATGATTAGGAAGACAGGTGGAAAAACCTTGTAAAAAAATGGGGCACCTGGAAGATGAATAAGAAGAGGATAAGAGCGATGGAGAACTGGATGAGGGGCGGGAGAATGATAAAAAAAATGGCACGAGAGATACACCTAGGCCATCAACAACTGAGGCACAACAAAAGATCCTAGCAACAGGAGAGAAAAAAAAAGGATAAGGGGAAGGAGCCGACAAGAGGGGCGTGTGAGAAGACTAAAGCGCACAAAGAAACTCCAATTTATACTTTGATCAATGAAAACATGGACCAAATATTCTACCAAGTACGGTATTCTGTAGAGGAATTCATTGAGGAAGCAACTAGGAAACAAACAGAGCATTAAAAGAGGGTGTAGGATCAATTGGAAACACTCCAACAACTCTTAGAAGAAGCCAACATAACAAAAGAGCACAGGATAGAGGGAGGACCATCCATAATTCCTGGGAACGAAGCAGAGACTTTGCATCCAGTCTTAATCCAACTAATATTAAGGAACATAACACTCCAAATTGAGACAAACAAACTTTAATTTCCAATGGTTGAATTACAAGAACATGTGAACGTGATAAGACATATGAACATAGTGGTATCACAATTGTCAATACATAGATTAAAATACTTTCAAATAGGCATGTTGCAAGATATTAAGATCCCAGGAGATGAAGCACACCAGGAGATGAAAAAAATAATGGATGAAAGAGATCATCTTGAACAATAATATGCCACTGTGCTCTAGAAGACGAGGGAATTTGAAGGCAGAGTGGAAGAAGTAATGAAATACAAGAATGAGACTGAGGAAAGGGTAAATAAATCCCTCAAGGAAAAGGACGAAGCTAAAATTATGGTGCAAAAAACATAAGCGACCATCCAGAAATTTTACAAGGAAATTTTGGATGTCCCGATAGTAGTAGAAGCTACTATAGAAGAACAAGTATTGAAGATCAATGAAGTCATCAAAGGATTCTGATTGTAGATAGAGTACCTACAGTTACGTAGTACGCCAAGCACACCACCAGAAGTAAGCGCAAGAAGGGAGAGAATGACGATGAAAATAGTCACCAACATAGAGAGAGTGGAGGAAGAGTGCACCAAAATCTGTGAGGAGAGAGCGCAGATCTGGATAGAATTAGTGGAATATCCCAAGATGAAGGTTGTGGAGGACAAATTAAGAGAAGCGTAGGAAAAGGCACAACAAGATTCAGAGAAAATAACTACACTTCCACTAGCTGCATGTATGGAAACCATTTTGGCATAGAGCCAGTCATACGTGGAAGTGGAGAAAATGAGCGATCAACAAAATATCGTTAAGTATTTCTTAGGACCACTGTAGGAAGAAGCAGTGAGGGTGATAGGTGAGCTATCCACTGCAAAGGGTAAGGTAAAACAAGCAGCTCAAGAAGCATAAGAAAAAATTACACCCTTGACTGTGGAGGGGGCCGAAGAGATCATAGAAATAGAGGAAACAATACTAAAATAAGTGGAGGTAGCTAAGGAATCCTCCCAAAATATCATTGAGGCATGGATGAGAAGGAAACAGGCCTAAGTGGCTCAAGATGAGCCACATGTGACTATTGGGGGCCTATTGGAGAGGCAGTTTTGGATACAATTTTGATAAAAATCCCAAGTGTAGAAGAAGTCCGCAGAAAAAGAATTAATAATAGGGAGCGCACAGTTTAGACACATTCAGGCGGAAAATGCACATAAAGAGGAATAAATTAGAAAGAGGAATAAAAAAAGGAATAAAGCATAGAGAAGAATAAAGAAGAGAATAAAGATGGAGAAGAAAGCGGGAGAAAAGGAAGGATGACAACTTGACATTGTAAAGATAGAAGGATTCTCAAAACTAGGAAGAACAACAGTCATATTTCAAAATAAGCATGCATACGAAAAAGCAGGTGAAAGCATCCCAAACAACAAGTTAACTTGAAGTTAGCATGTATTGTAATAGGGTTTTGGGGATGAGCAAAGTGGGGTTTTAAGCCCTAGAAATCATGTATAAATATGTAATGAGTTATAAGAATAGGGGTTGGTTCCCTTTTTGATGAGTTCTTCTAGGTTATGTTCTAGTCTGCTGTGTATGGGAGTTCTTCTCGAGTGGTAGGAAGGAGATGATGTAGAGAGAGAGAAAGGCTTGCATTGCAGAGCGAGAGTAGGCTAGGAGAAGGAGAGAATACCCATGATGTATATTTTTAAGCACAATGTGTAAGCCTAAAGAAATTACAAAACACATAATAAAGAAGCCAATCGTTGTGGACGTAGCCCAGATTTAGGTTGTGCTGAATGTCTTTTATGTGATTTCTTATGGAATCTTTTTTCATGCATATTAGAGTATATTTTTCTTATGTGTAATCATGGCACAATAGTTAGGATTGTTACAATGATGAGTTTATGTTGTAATCTGGAATATAATGGTAATACAAATATAATATTTACTAAGTTACTGAAGAAGAGCACTTGCAGAATAACGTGCAGAGAAAAAATAATTAAGAATGAATATAACAATAACCTCCCATTCCCTCACCACTATAGATATCTCGTTCCTGCAGTCCCAATAGATACCTCGGGTGAGACTTCATCTTCCCATGTAGGTGATGTGGAAAGGGCCGGTGTCTAAAGGATTTTGTTGGTCAAAGATAACTCGAACCTAGGGTCTTACAACTGCGGACAACAACAAAAATCACTTCTAGCATGATCTCTATCCTGTGCAAACCCTATACCCACTCCCTAGAATTCACCAATGTCAATGAATGAAAATAAACTCTGCCCATGATTTCCTCAGGAAATACAAAGGCACCTCCTTGTTATTGCAGGGAAATTTTTCAAACACCCTGAACCATATATCCATCCACTTGTCCTTAAATTGCTACTGGAAGCACCAATCCATACAAATACATCTCTTTTGATAGGTGGTTATAGTTTGGTTCTAGGATCAATAAATAATGGCATCAAATCTTTTTTTTGTAATGTTCAAGTCTATGACTTGGTTTTTATTGATTCCAGTCTTGTAATAGTCAAACATCATATCTTTGTATTTAGAAACACTAGTTAATTTCCCTTGGACACTTGCAATGGATGGTACAATGGTGTCCAATGAAGTGGTCAATGAAAATCAACTAGGCTCTCTTCTACTCCTTAAGTCACATATAATTGATCTCAAAGACATTAACCCTTAACCAATTTTTGTGTTTAGGTTTGTAGGTTGTGGGTTGGGTTTTTTTGTGCCTTTGTGTGGTTTTTTCAGTTTTTGGTTGTGTCTGGGTTCCATCTTAATTATTTTTCTGCAATTTAATAAGGGAGTTTATATAGATAAGGTTTTTCTTTTTTATTCAACTTAAAAAATTACAAAAAACTTGTAATTAAATAGTTTAAGAAATTTAAAAACCAAGAAATTAAACACAAATAAATACTCGTCTTGCCTCTGAGAGGGTGTTAGGATCTTGTTGACGCTTGGTGAGAAAACTTTCTCCCTTGAATTTGTTTAATATCTCCTAAAACGCAAGGTGTGGTGCTCAATATGGCCAAAAATTGTGTCGAGGTCCCATTTATTAGACTCGATTGGATTGTGTGTGCATTCCTCTTAGAAATGCACACATGTTCTTGAGAAAAAAACATGTGTTCCTTGAAATGAGCCTATGTGGCATGATGCATGGAGGTTTTTGGTTTGTTGAGCCCGTCACAACAAGAACACGTGCACGTTCCTAGAAAGGCGCATGCATTCCCACATGAGTGCATTTGTGCTCCTTTGTCGCCACTTTTTTTTCCATCAAGTTCATGCACTCACCCAACATAGAGCAACCAATGCACCACCCATAAGAGGTGTAGTCTACCACTTCCATGACCACAAGAGAGAGGCACCTAAACTTCTCTTCATTGAATGCACTTAAACACAACTAACAACTCATAACTTGAAAGTCAACAAGGTTAGCAATGTCCTTAAAAATATATATCTGAATGTATCTGGTTTGAACCTCTCCTACAATCCTATGTGGGAGATCAGGGAACGAGGCAAAATCCTCCCCTCTCTTAAACCCAGTAATGAAGTATATGTCATCCTTTGTGGGCTGATACCACAAACCAGGATTGACCCTGAATGCCAATCGAGTATGATCCAAGCAATGGATCAAATAGATCAACAATAAAATGTCCCCCTTGAGGGATGTGTCCTCATTAAACTTCAGATGAGTTTGTGTTGTAATAGGGCGAGGATAAAAATCCCTCTCCCTCTCTCAAGTCTCCCACTCCTATGCAAAGTTGTATGGGTCGATTTATTGTTGCTATTGTCATTCCCAAACAACACATATATAACATAAAAGGATTCCAATAAATGACCATTTTTATTTATTAAAAACTGAAATACTATTAATTCCCTTACTATGCATGTAGATCACTATAATTTTACACATAATTTCTTCCATAACATAGAGACTAAATTTCATATTGTAATTAAAAACCCATATCCTTTAATAATTTATTAAAAGAACACTCTAAATTTTATTCCCCAAGTAAATATAAATTGATATAAAGAAAACCAAAATCATTTTCTAGAAGGTGAAATGCTTTTTTTCCCACAAAAATACTTTATATTCATTTCATTTAAATATAAAAGAAAAATGAACTTAAACTTGGCAACACAAGTGCATACCACTAAGCCACATGCGAAAGTGTGCTTTAGTCTATTTAAAGATACACTACTAATCTAACAATTGTAAATCATACAAAAGTAAAAGATATAAAAGTATATCTAACACAAATCACTATAACAAAACATATGATTGAAGTATTAATGAAGTGATTTAATGAAGTGATTTAGTTTGGTTGGGCAAAGTTTATTCTTTTTAATTTTTTAACAAAACATATGATTGAATTATTAATGAAGTGATTTAGTTTGGTTGGGCAAAGTTTTTATTTTTTTATTTTTTCAATGAAACAAAATAGTTTTTATTTTTTTATTTTTTCAATGAAACAAAACTTCTATTGATAAAACTTTATGGTCAATATTCCTTTCATTAAAGTGGAAGTATAACTTCTAAACTATTTTTATAAAATTTGAATTAGATTTACATATTTTTTATTATTTAATTATAAAAATCTAGTTAAATTTATATTTTTTATTATTATTTTATTATAAAACTTGACATTCAAGTTATATTATTTTCAATTGTCAATCAAAATTATTTGACATCACTATTGTTTATTATTATTATTTTAATGGTAAGGTGTTTCATAAAGTTACTTTGGGTTCTTGGCCCTGTGGGGTCGAGAAAATGTCCAGAAAATAGCAAGCACTGGTGCTTAAAGCTGGAAGGAAGTAGCTTCTGGTCTAAAACATTCGCTGGAAGCAAGTGTAGCAGAAGAGGCTGCCCACAATCGTGATGGGCGAATCTTTTTTCTTCTGATCTGCTGCATCGTTGCCTTTGAATGATATAGAGATCACTAATATGGCTGCCACAAGCCAAAATTTTCTATCACTGAACTCACAAGCCAAAATTTTCTATCACTGAACTCAAGAATGGATCAGATGGCTTGGAAGAATTAAGTGACTCGGAGTAGTTATTTAGAGATATACAAATAGAACACAGAGTTAGTGATTAGATTGCGTTTAAAAATAAAATTTAACTTTAACATCATAGAATACCTTAACAACACACAAAATACTACTATTTAAAAATATGATAAATGATGTAAAAGTCACAGGGTTAGAAATCTTATAAATGATGTACAAATTACACTGAAAAAAAGCAATACCCATATAGTAAAATATAAGGGAACATTGTTTTTATTCTTGCTGGGTTCTATAACAGCCGTTAGTTTTGTTCTGTCTGTTTACAATTTGCCACGAAGTATTTATTAAATTGTTCTACAACAGCCGTTGGTTTTGTTCTGTTGGTTTATAATTTGCCACGAAGTATTTATTAAATTTTGTATAGATTGGGCTGTGATCGGTTGGTGAGACTTTGACCTAATCAGACCAGATTCAGGTTCTGCAACAGCCGTTTGCTTCGTTGTGTTGGTTTATAATTTGCTCCGAATTATTTATTAAATTTGGTGTCGTTTGGGCTTATGATCAGTTGCTGGGATTTTACATGTTTACAGATTCGGTAGTACTTCGAAGTACTTATTAAATTGTATCGTTTGGGACTTTATTTCAATATTGTTTTATCGTGTTGATTTATAATTTGGTGGCACATTACAACCAATCTCATAGAACCAAATCTGTGAACATGTAAAGTGCGACCAACCGATCACCGCCCAAACGATATAAATTTTTCGAAACATTTTGTGGCGAATTATAAATCAACACGATAAAATAGTATTGAATGCTCTGAAGCCATGCTTATTGCGTTTCAATTATTGACGATTTGCTTTACAAAATACATCGCTTCTTTCTACTGAAAAGATAATCCAATGAGAAGTGAGTGGCAGCTGTTACAGGTACACGAACGAAGTGATGGGACGAGAACTGGATATTTGGTCAATTGGACGCTTTTCTGCCAGTAACACGGCTTTTCCGCGAATAATGGAGTAGCGAATCAGATCCGAATTTGACCTTAGTCGTTACAGACCATCACTCTTACTCACCTCCGATCACTCAAGAATCCCACTCGAGCCCCTCGCATTGGATGCTTGGGAGAGTGAAAAAATTATATGAGAAGTTACAACTTAATAAGTTAATCTTATAGATTATAATTTTGTTGAATTATGTAGTATTAATGTGTAACAATTTTAGGGAAACTTAAAGGGTTAACATTGTCATTGTAATTTCTATTTGATACTTACGCAAATATGTCAAATCTTAAAGTTAATATTGATCTATTTTAATATAGATAGTTATTGAGAAATTCATAAAGGTGTTCATAGATTTGGTCTTTTATAAATCAAAATTAAACATAATTATTAACCCACTAATCTCAATCCATTGCCATGAACCCTTTAATACCCAACTAATTTTTTAATTGAAGATGAAGTAAGTTGAATAAAAATAACTTATAAAATCAAAATTGAATTATATTTTTTTACAAATAAATTTAAATGGTGCTAAATTAGCTTAATAAATTAGAGATATATCTGAAAACATATAAAAAGGGATTACATCATTGGATTGGATGCTTGGGAGAGTGAAAAAATTATATGAGAATTTACAGCTTAATAAGTTAATCTTATAGATTATAACTTTGTTGAATTATGTAGTATTAATGTGTAACAATTTTAGGGGAAATTCAAGGGTTAACATTGTAATTGTCATTTCTATCTGATACCTATATAAACAGGTGAAATCCTAAAGTTAACATTGATCTATTTTAATATAGATTGTTATTGAGAAATCCATAAAAGTGTTTATAAATTTGATCTTTTATAAATCAAAATTAAACATGAATTATTAGCCCACTAATTTCAATCCATTGCCATGAACCCTTTAATACCCAACTAATTTCTTAATTGAAGATGAAGTTACAAGTTGAATAAAAATAACTTATAAAATCAAAATTGAATTTTATTTTTTACAAATAAATTTAAATGGTTATAAATTAGCTTAATAAATTAGAGATATATCTGAAAACATGTAAAAAGAGATTAACTCATTGCATTGGATGTTTGGGAGAATGTGAAAATATTATATGAGAAGTCACAGCCTAATAAGTTAATCTTAGAGATTATAACTTTGTTGAATTTTGTAGTAGTAATGTGGAACAATTTTAGGTGAAATTCATGGGTTAAAGTTGGCATTGCCATTTCTATTTGATACCTATGTAAACATGTCAAATCCTAAGGTTAACATTGATCTATTTTAATATAGATTATTATTGAAAAATTCATAAAAATGTTTATAGATTTGGTCTTTTATATATCTAAATTAAACATGAATTATTAACCCATTAATCTCAATCCATTGTCATGAATCCTTTAATACCTAATTCATTATTTATTAAGTAAAGAATCTAAAACAACCCCAACCATGAGTTTACTAACTCCATCTTTACTCACCCACTAACCACCATTGAACTACTAGCTCATAATGTCTCCAAGTAGCTCATAATCTTCTAAGGATTGATCAACCAACCAACTAATATGTCCTAATCACTAACCCATTAACTCCCTTAATATTATGGTTCACCGTGTTTTATTATAATTGAACATGATAAATTATAATTGGATATAAATATCCATAATTAATACTACTAATCCACTATTAAACAATCTGCTAACCTATATATAAACTGCTTAAGCATTGTTCAACTAACCCTTAACCCTTTAGAAGAAAAAGACACATAACATGTTCTAATCAACTAAGCTGCTCATTACAATTGTTGTTATTATAGAAATTAAAATACTCTAACATAGGAGTAGGAGTTTGTCCCGTAATCCTGAAAAGACTTTAAATGTGAATGACAAGTTAAAATATTGAAATTGAAAGGCGGTGACATATGCATGAATAAGAAAGGAGAGATTGTACCATGACAGGGAAAAGACATATTCTGTGTAATTTTTTAAATAAGAGTTTGTACCGTGAGCATTAATATTTTCGGTGACCATTCGTATAGGATTGTTTGAAGCACAACTACAGCAATGATATTATGCGTTTCAAACTTGTCACTAGTGAAGCACCGGAAAACATTGGATTCCTGACGAAATTCATTCTTTAAAGGCGTCTCTGAGCTGAGCTTATCAAACTGAAATTTGTAGGATAAAGTAGGCACATAAAATGGGTGACGAAATATATTTGTGGGCTCTGGGATTGATTAACTTGACGCTGGCGCCTCAGCTCCTATGGGGTAACAGGAAACATGGAACGTTACAAGTCTCCGTCGGGTGGCGGTTGATCGGACAGACCATGAGCTTCATTCGAGGCATTAACTCCAGTGCTCAACCACTCCAGTTCATTCCAGTGTTTTTTTCTAGTGCTCTTGAATTAACTCTGGAATGAACTGGCGTGGTTGAGTACTGGCGTGGTTCAGCTTTCTTCCAGTGCTCAGCCACGCCAAACAAACTTGATCTGAATGTCACCCCATATTCCGATCAACTTTGTTGGGATGAGGTTGGATGGTTGTGTCTGTAGGTCCAGAATTCAGCAAACATTCTCTGCAAAGCGAAGGCAGTCAATTTGTAGATCCAGAATTCAGCAAACGTTCTCTCCAAAGCGGAGGCAGCCAATTTCAGGCCAGTCCTAGAGTTCTTCGAAATCACATCAGCAAATTTGGTTGGCTGTCGGTGCACGGAAATCTCCACAAGCAGCTCCACTGGACGGCTGTAAATTTGGTGAGGTTGGAAGGGTTGAGTATGGACTTCATGGAGGACATACAAAGCCTAGTGCACACCAAATTCATAAAATGGCAAGCCAAGGGGATCTTCATCTCCAAGAGGAGTTTGACTAGGCAAGTAAGTTCAAACAACCAACTCATATTAAATGGCTTAGCTGTGCTTACTCAAATAGATCTATGTATATATAAGTTATGGAGCCATTAGAGCGCCCTTGAAAGTACATTTTCTTTTTGAAATATATATAAGTTATGGAGCTATTTAAAGTAAATTTTCCTTTTGAAATATATATAAGTTATGGAGCCATGAGAGAGCTCTTGAAAGTAAATTTTCTTTTTGAAATTAGGTTTTGTAAGAATTTTTTTTTTCATTGATTCTCTAGATGGAGTATGTCATACTTTTAGCATAATCACATAATTTTAGTATGAATTTTTTTTGAAATATATATAAGTTATGGAGTCATGAGAAAGCCCTTGAAAGTAATTTTTTTTTTTGAAATTAGTTTGTAAGAATTATATTTTTTTCATTGATTCTCTAGATGGAGTATGTCAAACTTTGAGCACATACTTTTAGCATAATCACATAATTTTAGTATGAAAAAAAATTGAATTATGGTAAATTGTTTATTATGATTAATATTTTTTAAAATTTAAATTAAATTTTTTATTTGAAAAAAATCATTAACTATAAATTAATTTTTTTTATATAGTTTATTACTATTTAGTTAGTGAACTGTTTTAATTTGAAAATTTGATTAAAGTTTTGATTATCTGAGTTTATTTAGAGTTCACTTAGAATGAGGTAAAACTTTTAAATACATTCTTCCATCATGCATAAAATTTGGATCACTGTGGAATTCTGCTTAATCCTAATTTTTTTGTGAAATTCTTATCAAGTAGCTTACTCTAATTTATTACCATCCAGTTAGTGAACCTTTTATTTTATTTTTATTTCGAACTTTGATTAAATTTTCAATAGTCTAATCTCATTTCTACCATACACAAAACTTGAATCATAATACAACTTTGCTTATTCTTAAAATGTCTGTAAATTTTTTATACAATTTGTGACCCAAAACAATAATACAATTTGTCAAAAAAAAATTGAACTGTTTTAATTTGAAAATTTGATTAAATTTTTTATTATCTGAGTTTATTTAGAGTTCACTTAGAATGAGGTAAAACTTTTAAGTACATTTTTCCATCATCCATAAAATTTGGATCACTGTGGAATTCTGCTTAATCCTAAAATTTCTGTGAAATTCTTATCAAATAGCTTACTCTAATTTATTACCATTAGGTTAGTGATTTTTATTTTTAATTTTATTTGGAACTTTGTTTAAATTTTCAATAATCTAATCTCAATTCTACCATACACAAAACTTGAATCATAATACAACTTTTCTTATTCTTAAAATGTCTGTAATTTTTTTATTCAATTTGTGACCCAAAAAAATAATACAATTTGTGAAAAAAAAGTGCACTGTTTTAATTTGAAATTTTGATTAAAGTTTTGAGTTTATTTAGAGTTCACTTAGAATGAGATAAAACTTTTAAGTATAGTTTTCCATCATGCATAAAATTTGGATCACTGTGGAATTCTGCTTAATCCTAAAAGTTCTGTGAAATTCTTATCAAATAGCTTACTCTAACTTATTACCATCCAGTGAGTGAACCTTTTTTTATTTTTATTTAAAACTTTAGTTAAATTTTCAATAGTCTAATCTCATTTCTACCATACACAAAACTAGAATCATAATACAACTTTGCTTATTCTTAAAATGTCTAAAATGTCTATAATTTTTATACAATTTGTGACCCAAAAAAATAATACAATTTGTGAAAAAGAATGCCTTATATTAAACCAAACAATCCTTTTACCATGCACAAAAATCCACCATGCACAAAAATCCACAAATATGAAATCTGAAATGCACAAAAAAACATTTCATACCTAAATTTTAAAAAAATATATATTCAAAGTTTTAATGAAAAAAAACCTATTACCACAAAATTAGTTTTCTTTAATTACCATCTAATTAATTAATTATCTTAATTTCAAATTTTAATTAAATTTTCACTAATTTAAATTGATTTAGAATTTAACAAAGTTTTTAAAAAATGTGTTGTCTAATAATTTTAGGTTTTGGTCTTTTTCATCCAAATCAGAGGATATAAATCTGCCATTTTTGAATTCTGGAATGGATTCTGCATGCTGAAATATCCCTGAAACACTTAGATTATAGGCAAATAATCACTCAAATAAATGAATCTAACAATTTCTCACCAGTTTTGGGGCAAATATCCCTAGAAAACTTAATCACATATTTTTAGTATGCATAAAATTTAAATTATGGTAAAATTTTGATTTTGATTAACATTTTTTAAAATTCAAATTAAATTTGTGATTTGAAAAAAATCATTAATTATAAGATTAATTTATTTTTATAGTTTATTACTATTTAATTAATAATTTTTTTAATTTGAAAATGTGATTAAACTGTTTACTATCTAAGTTCACTTAGAGTTCATTTAGAATGGGGTAAAACTTTTAAATACATTAATCCTAAAAAAATTGTGAAATTCTTATCAAATAGCTTAGTCCTATAATTTAGGACCAGTCAATTAGTGACCTTTTTTAATTTGGAATTTTAATTAATTTTTCAGTAGTCTAATCTCATTTTTACCCTACACAAACTTTGTTTATTCTTAAAGTGTATGTAATTTTTTTATATAATTTGTGAACCAAAAATTAATATAATTTGTGACAGAAAAAAAAAAAAACTTAGGCTAGACAATCCTTTTACCATGCACAAATCTGAAATGCACAAAACTTTCATCATACTTATTTTTTTTTTCAATTTTTTTAATAAAATTTAAAGGAAAAAAAACCTATTATCACAGGATTAGCTTTCTCTTATAATTATTAATTACCATCTAATTAATTAACTATCTTAATTTCAAATTCTAATTAAAATTTTTAAATTAATGATTAGTTTTCTCTTATAATTATTAATTACCATGTAATTAATTAAATGTCTTAGTTTCAAATTGTGTTTAAATTTTCAATAAATTTAAATCTGTTTAAAATTTAACAAAACTTTTTTAAAAATCCTCTCATACCTAAAAGTTTGTTTGGATTATGAATTTGGTCTAAGCCCTTAAAAATCCTTTCACCATGAACACAAGTTGGATTATGGTGAAATCCTTCCCAGATCTAAAATTAGCATATTTATAGCAGGGAAAACAAACTCTATTAAACAAAACGTGGAGAGAATTTGTGTGACTGTCCCCGAGCATTGCAAGAATTGAATGTGTTTGAGTATATAGCATCCAAATCCAATAATGTCCGAATGTCCCTTGGGATACCAATTATGGGATCATAAATAAAAACATTCCATTAATTGTTGTTGGAATTAACGCATTAATATGGACTGGAGTGATTGTGGAATATACATGGAACATGGAACATGCTCCGCACGAGCTCACTTGGGATGAGTAACAGTCCATGAAATTCATTGTTTAATTCTTACAGTATACGCAATATTAGTGGATGACTGATAGTGTGCGCTTGTTTGTGCAATTCAGGTGTGGCCAGAGCAGCAAAATTAGAATAAAAGTATCGAACAATACTTTGTTTGAGTATGTACATTTTTACATTTAGTCATAATGCTGTAATTTATTTATTATTATTTATTTATTTATTTTCTTTTTGATAAAATTGTGTATCAAGTTACTTTGTTTGAATATGTATATTTTTACATTTAATCTTATTTTTGTAAATTTTCTAGTTCCATAAATGATCTATATAGTTAGCTTTGTTGTCAATAGTGGATTTTTCTTAGTTAATGTTATAAAGTAAATATTATTTTAAACACCTTTCAATGTTTCAATATATGTTTTTTTCTCTAAATAATTTAGATTGTTTTAAATATATTTTTATTATAGTTTTATTTTCTAAATATTTTAGTTTATAATAAACTTAGATTCATCTTAACTTTGGATTTTAAAGGTATTGAAGAAATGCTTGCATCTCCAAGGATTTGATGTCTGATAGATATGGAGTATTTTAAGGTGATTCTTTATATATATATATATATATACAGAGATGTCACATGTCAACTCCATGTTGAACATGGAAGAAAATGCACATTTCCCTCATACCAAACCCACCATTCAAATATTTTAACCATAACATGTTTTTGACTTTCAATATATATATATATATATAGTGTTGATTAATTGGGTTCGTTGTTATAGATGCCAACCCTGGAAGCAAGTACGGTAGCAAATTCCAGTAGCCCCAACAGTATGATTAAGGGACTTCAATTTGATTGATGTATAATGGTATAAAGTTTAATATATTTGCAGGTAAGACTATTCTAGAGGGATAGTACATGTCATGTCATTTCCGGTGTTATGTGGGATGTTACATAACTCCTCAGAGTTAAAGAGTTATGGCCATATGAAGTTGGAGAACAATAAGAAAATAATTAATAATAAAGTGGTTGCAACAAAAAGTTAGTCAAGGGAAAAGAAGTTGTGAATTGACTAATTATAGAAAAATTAGTTGCAACAAGAAGTTGTGAGTAAATATAAATTATTTAAATAATAAAGTGGTTACAACAAGAAGTGGCGCGTTTACTGTTTATAGATAAGTCAAAGTGGTTGCAAAAGTAATCAATTAAATAATAAAGTTAGTTGCAACTAGGAGTGAAGAACTTACTATTTGTGGAAAGTGGTTAAGTTAAGTAGACAAGTGGTTAGAAGTGGGTTAGCCCTAAAAGAAAGAAAGTGGGTTAAGTTAGTTAGAAAGTAACCCCTTGAGAAAGCTACATCAAAGTATAAATAAAAGAGGCTCTCCCATTAACACCTATTGAATATCATTGATTATCATTTTTCCAAAGGTTATTTGGGCAGGTATTATTGATAGAGAAAAGTGTTGCAGAAAAAGTGCAGGAGGAAAAGTGCGGCAAAAAAATCACGGCAACAGATTCGTGGCAGCAGAATTGCTGCAGGAAAACCACGGCAACAGAACGCTATAAGAAGAAAAAATATATGGATTTAATATGTGTAGTGCTGAATTTATGAATCTGGTTGAGGGTTTTCCTTGTCAATATGTTGGATGCCCTCTTGGAAGTTTAGGGCTTGTTGTATAGTTGATCTAAGGCAGATCTACTAAAGTTTAGTGTTGGTTCATGTTTGAGGGATTTTGGTTGAGGTATGTTTCTTAAGTTATTGCTACAGATAGAGGTTGCATAAAAGTGAGGTTTTAGCACATGGTTTGAGGTACAGACTTGTGGTATAGTGTTTTAAGTATATGTGATCAGATCAAATTGGTTCATGAGTATACAGTGACAGGTTTTTTAGTGACAAATTTGACAGCACAGGTTGTGACAGTGACATATTCAATTTTTACATTTGATACTTATATTTCAAGCTAGTTGGATGGAGCAAGGATAGGTGGTTGTAGCCACCTTCCGATTGTAGCCAATGAACATAGGGGGTTGTATCCTCCTTATTATTGTAGCCAAAGAATTGGGGAGTTGGAACTTCCCTTAGGTTGTAGCTTGAAAATAGGGGGTCAAAGCCTCCTTTGAGTTGAAGCTGGAAAACAAAGGAAGTTGGTGCTTCCAATGAC